>PVKN010018882.1:0-16627 GCA_004027915.1 Capromys pilorides | reverse complement strand
TTTTTTTTTTTTTTTTTTTTTTTCCTTCTAGGGAAGGGTCTACAGGGTGTTCAGGATCTCACTACTAGATTGGATTTGTAGTGATCCACCTGTTTACACCCTCCCAAAAGCTGGGATTACAGGCTTGCACCACCATACACCCAGTCTCAATTGCTGTCTCAGCATGCCCTGGGGACAGGCCGGCACTGCAAGCCCAGGGATCAAATCCCCAGCCCCTGCACCTGCTTGCAGTGTATGCTTCTAATGAGAGCTGTACCTAGATAGAACTTATAACAAATGAGTGAACTGATTTTTATGTCTTAATTAATAATATGTTAGTAAATACATATAACCAGATCTTAGTTGATGATTTCAGAAATTTTTCTACTGGGCCAGGGAGATAGCTCATTGGAATAAGTGCTTGCCTGGCACATGCAAGGTCCTGAGTTCGATCCCTGGTACCACCAAAAAAAAAAGAAAAGAAAAAAAAAAAAATTTTCTACTGAAAAATCTATAGTTTAGGCTTAGATCTGTGGGAAAAGAAAAGATACTTGTATTTTAAATACTTTGGAAATGTAGGCATGTTCCAGATTGAAGTGGCAATGCCTGAAGCTGCCCTTGGTCCCAGTGACCCTCTCTGTGGCCCTCCATCCCCGGTCCTCCTGTGACCTGATGGCCCAACACAGCTTTCCCATTTGCTTATTGTCTGAAGCTTACACTAGACTGTGAGCTCCATGAGGCCAGGATTTTGTCCATTTTGTGCATTGCTGAATCCAGAACATACCCAGCGCTTGGGCTTTCACAGATTGCTTATTGAGTAAGTGGATGAATGAATAAATGAAAACGTCAGTGACCAACTGATCTTAACACAATCACAGAGCTCTCTGTGAAGACTAAAAACTTATCTTTTTGTAAGAGTATCTCAAAAAGGAGTCGGACTCAGCAGGAATGTGACAGCCCTGCGGGTGAGGAACAGGCCTGACCTGAGGCCCAGTAATGAGCCATGTTTGACCTTGTATCACCTCAGCTGACTGAGACAAGAAAATCCCCGCTCTAGTAGTATTTATGGGATGAAAAAAGTAGAAAAGAGACTCTTAGTGCCCTGAGAGGGCACAGGTACTCAGTTTATTCAAATAGCTCAAATTTACTCTCTGTTCTTCATTATTTGTGTACAGTAAAAAAAAAAAAAAAAGAAGTTTAGAACAAAGTTGTCTCTCTCCAAGGACTAAAGGAGCATTTGGAATGTACTGGAATCAGAAGCAGCCCCTGAGTTAAGATGGTCAGTTCCCATATATTTTCAAACAGAAATAATAGCATCAGTAACATTTTCA
Organism: Capromys pilorides; assembly: GCA_004027915.1. Lineage (NCBI taxonomy): Eukaryota > Metazoa > Chordata > Mammalia > Rodentia > Capromyidae > Capromys > Capromys pilorides. The sequence goes on along the minus strand of PVKN010018882.1, from coordinate 15,317 downwards.
TAGAGGTGTGACTTTCCCCAAAACCATGCCCGTCTGTATTCCTGGGAACACACCCACCTTGAGACCACCCTGTCCTGAGCCCTGGGTAACTCTCGGTGTCTCTGCCCTCAGATTATGCCCTGGGCAAGGACTGCATCATGCATGGGTACATGCTGAAGCTGGGCAACCCCTTCCTCACGCAGTGGCAGCGCCGATACTTCTACCTCTTCCCGAACAGGCTCGAGTGGAGGGGAGAGGGGGAGTCACGGGTAAGTCCTGGTGGGCATATCCTGTGCAGCTTCCAGTGTGTTCAGTGTCACACAGTGACCTCTTGTTGCCAGCATGTTTTCCAGGTCATCTCCCTAAGTCCAATGTATCTCAGTGTATATCACAAGACTGCAGTGTTTGTACTTTCACCGTTAACCATGCCGGTCCACAACAAGGAAGGATCATATAGTCTCTGAAAATAACGAGTGTCTTTTAGGGAGAACCAAGTCAGAGGTCCCACGCCCTCAGCTGGGTTGAGCAGTTGGCAAGTCAAGGAGAGGCCAGACAGTTCACATCCATAGCTCAGTGCTTCCAGGATGTGGACCCCTCTGCAGTGCCTCTCTGAGCCTCTTTCCTCATGAGAGAAGCTGAAGGAACAGAAATCACCAGGGCTACCCTAATTTTTATATGTCTGTCTGAGCCAGGTGCTATAAAGCACATATGTACACACACACACACACACCAAAACCCCCGGACTTCAGTCTGTTTAGCACCCTAAAGGACACCAGAGCTTAGAGAGGAGTCGGAGGCTGGCAACCTGGGCAATAGCTGAACACATGGGTGCAGAGGGATGGGGGCCCAGGTCTGCCTGTGCACTTGATCTCAAGTCCAGACTGATAAAATGGCCCTTGTGATACTTGACATGGAGGGAGGTGAGGTCACTAAACCGTACCTCCCTTTACCTGGTTGGAAAGGTGTGGCTGGGTTCCACAGGTGACACAGAGCGCTGCCACACACCTTCTGGAGCTCATGCTAATGAGCAAGGTGGGAAGTGGTCTAATCCATGCTGTGTCCGCTGGCAGCTCCAGCACTTTACTCGGCAGCTGCTGTATGTGGAGCCCATGCCCATTATTGCTCTTAAAGTCAAAAGTAGGAAAAACCAACCAATGAATGGATAAAAAACAATACACAGTTTTTATGTATAACTGAGTACTGCTCTAAGTACATTTCCAGCCAAATGGATGCACTTTGGGGCCATACTCTTCAGTGAAATAAATCAGACACATGTTTAAATACCACATTGTTTCTCTAATATGAGAAATAGAAAGTGTGAATAAGGACAAAAATGTGTAACAGGTATTGGGAAATAAGAAAATGTTCAAATGAGAAGGGAAACAAGGAAGGGGAAAGGAAGGGAGAGAAAAAGAAAAAATTTGGAAACAGGTTTTGTAAATTAGGATGGGAAACAGAGCTGAGGGAGAGGAAGGGAAGGGGGATAATGCTGCAGGATGTGTCCTGTGCAGTACAGATTTCCCTGTGATGTGTGTGATCGCTATGTATGTCTAAGAAGTACCAATAATTCATATATACTTATGAGAGTGGGAGGCCCAGATCTTGTGTGTTGGACTTTGGGACTGCTTTTTAACCCCTGCTGGGGAAATTGCCAATTTGGTATAAATGGCTGTGATTGTATATTACCACATACCTTTAAAATCAGCAAGATCTTCTCAGTATTACTTGTTCCATAAATGTCATCTTAAAACAGTATAGCTAGGTCTAGGTCTGGGTGTGATTCATAAGACTTGGCAGGGCTCTGAGTTCAAACTCCAGCGCCAGTGCACACACAGTAGCTCCTCCGAGCTCAGTCTGCAGGCGGGCGTGAGTGGGCCAGGCATGTGACGCGTTTACTGTGTGGTCTACTGACGAGTGACTGTTGTGCAGGTGAAAGGGAAATTGTCCCACTTTTCAGGATATGTGATAGCTTTAAAAGAAAAAAAAAAACTTTAACATCAGATACAGAAGCTTATCTTGGTTTTTAAAAGATTCAGCATTTAGTGCATAGGTTTGTTAAGTATAAACAAGTAAAAGGACAAAACTTCAGTTTACTAGAAAATGATACTGTTTTTCATCAGGATTCCTGAAGTAGTTACCAAAAAATCAAAATGGTAAGGTGCTCGTGACACTGTAGCATTCACCTTATGCAACAACGCGATAGACCTAGTGTGACAATCTTTAAAGGGTGTCCCTGTGTTTAGAGTATCATTTTGATATTATAAAAATATTCTTAGCTTAGGAGAAAGCGTTTTCTGAGTTGCTATGTTACCACTGAGCCACTCGCTTTTGCTCAATTCATCTGTGGCTTGTTACTGCCCCCTGCCGGCCCTGTGGAGAACAGTTGCTCGGGAAGGTCTCACTCCTCAGACCACACAAAACCAGACCATTTTGCTGTTCGTTCTCCAGTAGAAACGTTGCTTTCTTTGCAGTTTTCTTTGAAATGCTATAATTGGGACTTTTCTGCATGTTCATTTATAGCTATATCTCCATCACTTCTAAAATATCTCGTTCTTTAATGTATTTAGTACAGGGTCTACAGGGTCTCATTAGACAGATGGGACTCATAGTAATCCACCTGTTTTCAGCCTCCCAAGCATTGGGATTACAGATGCGCACTACCATGCTCAGTCTCAACTGCCATCTCAGCATACCTCAGGGGCAGGACTGACACAGCAGGCCTAAGGATTGAACCCCCAGCCGTAGTGTCTGCCTAAGCAGGCACTTTAATCTGCTGAGCTATCTGGACAACCCAAAAAATATCATCAAAGAAAAAAATGCCATATTTAAACTTATTCTAAGTTCTTAGTATCATCACTTGTATATAACATCATGAGATTTTAAGTCATTTATAATTTTTATTTTTATTTTTAGCAAAATTTACTGACCATGGAACAGATTCTCTCTGTGGAAGAAACTCAGATTAAAGACAAAAAGTGCATCTTGTTTAGAATAAAAGGAGCAAAGCAGTTTATCTTGCAGTGTGAGGTGAGTTTTTATTTTTATTTACTCTTTAGGTGAAAGTTAGAACAATTATGTAAATATTCAGAGAGGCTGACGGTCTGGCAGTAAAGCGTTGTCTTACTCTATGGTTTATTATTTACAAATTTAGCAAGAAGTCACTGAGGCATAAGACTTGCAGCAAATTAAGCTATTTTTTTTTTGAAGATGCGACTATTAGAAAATGGAAAGGAAAATATGTGAAATAACTAAGTTATCATGAAGCTGAAAATTGTTTGTTTTCCTCAAAATCATATTACATAAGCCTGAATTTCCTCCTTATTTATTTATGCATGCACACATCCTATACAGAGGATGGAGCCCAGGAACCCTGCCATTGAGTTGCACTCCCATCCTTTTTTTTATTTTTGAAACAAGTTCCCACTAAGTTGTCCAGGCTGTGCTTGAACTTGTGACCTTTTGCACACTGCACCCTGTGAGACATATCTCTAATAACTTATTTACGACCTTACACACACAAAGATGTTTTTTACTTAGCCAAAACTCCCCTGATATGCTATTTTATAGATTGCATTTGCTTTAGAAATCAAAATTAATCCATAATCAAATCCAAGGCAGAGATTCTCGTCTGGAGGTTGGGGGGACTTGTGGACAGGGATTATCTAGTGGGTCCCTCTAGTCATCCAACTTTGAGACAGACACTTGGGGCATTGCGCTACTGTTAGTCATTACTGGTGGCTATTGGGAAGATGGATGGATGTGTCCCAACTCATGTTTATATTTCCCTCCAGAGTGACCCAGAGTTTGCGCAGTGGAAGAAAGAGCTGACTGAGACCTTCACAGAGGCCCAGCGCTTGCTGCGCCGAGCTCCCAAGTTCCTCAACAAGGCCCGGTCAGGTGTGGTAGAACTGTCTAAGCCACCGTTATGTCACAGAAATAGCAATGGCCTCTGACCCCAAGGGCTTCTGGAAGGCTGCACTGGACCTCAGCCACAGCCAGATCCGCAGAAGAGCCAGAGCTGGAATGGTGCAGGCACCAAGCTGAGCGCGGGTCTCTGGGACGCTGATGTCCCCACAGGAGTGTGACTGTCCTCAGCTGTGCTAGCCTCGCCTCGCACCACTGCCAGACAGTGTCTGTATACACTGGGAACTACTGAAGAAACCACAGCCCTTTTTCTTTGCTACATACTTATTTTAGTATCTGTGAACTTAGAATTTGAAATGATTCCTACTTGCCACTTAAATTTTTATGTCTGACATCAAACATGTCTTAGACTTTGCAGGTTGGAATTAAAACACTTCAGTGTCAGGGAATAAGTTGCCTTGTGCATAGCCATATTTCACTCATCTACGTCTCTGTACCCACCTCCTTGGGGAGGCAGGCAGTAGGGTTCCTGTGTATGCCCCCTCAGTGGCCCCTTATCATCCTGAGGGTAGAAGCTGAGATGTGTCCTGACAGGCAGCTCTTGGGCCCTTTGCCTGCACTGCCTACCTCCATGGGTCTGTTCCAGGGGCTGGGCCATCATCCCTGTAATTAAAGCGTATGGGGCTGGGGAAATAGCTCAGCAGCATAAGCACTTGCCTGGCAAGCACAAGGTCTTGAGTTTAATCTTAGTACCAAAAGCAACCACAAAAATATAAAATATGTGGGATAGGCCACAGGCATTCTGGAGGGAAAGCAACCTGCATGCCTGGCAGGCTTCTATCACTGCTCAGTGATGAGCTGGCCTTGGTCCCCACCAGCAGCTGCTGTGGGACCCAAGCATTCTATTTCCCTCTGAGTCGCCCTGGGAAACCTGTCAGCGGTGTAAAGGAAGGAAAAGAACTTCTCAGTTTTAGATCTTATCATTTAAAATGAACTATTTTTAAAACTGTGCTGAGGAATGAATGTGCCCAACAGATTAGCTGGGCACTGACTGCCGCCATCCATCACTAGCGAGTCACACTGTGCACTGGGCTTTCGCATGACCCTAAGGACATTGGAGCAGAAGGGCTTCCCCCAGCCCCCTCTGGTGTCACCTGCTAGAGATTGACGTCCCCCTCCCCAAGCAGATGCTGGGCCCCCAGAACCAGTGAAGGCTCCCACATATCAGCTAAAACATGATAATTTTTAAAGTCCATACATTTGCCCGATTCTTGGTGTGCTTTTCATGGATGTCTTTAACTACTAACAGTACAAATAACTGAACCTCATCATCACTGCACCCTATCCTTGGAATTTTAATGGTTCCAAACCATCACTTTTTATTTGTATGCTGCAGTCGTTGAAAAAGTATGTGCTTTTTATGGAAATTATATTGTAAGAGTTTGAAAGATAATTTAATGTGAAAAGGTCTATTTTATAGGCATACTCTGGAAAAGAAATTTGAGGATTTACTATCAATCTCAATTCCTTCTTGGAGTTTCAGTGCACATACGTGTCCTGCTATTCCCCGTGTTGGAGGAGAGCTGCATTGTGCATGTGCTCCACTGTTGAACACCAACACACATGCACATCCGCATATGCACATTCTTACGCCACGAGGAACAGAATGGCCCTTGCCGCATGGGGCTGGCCAGGCAGCCCTTGTGTCTGCCTGGCCCCACTGGATTGCAGCGATAGTGACTGTGGGTTTCTGTGAGTCACAAGCTCTCAAGTGTCAGCCTTCTGGGAGAGCTGTACCTCAGCTTCCTCCACAGGACCAAAGGCCTCCTGTCAGGGGAGCTGTGGCACCGCTAGGGGCCAAAGAGTGTAGAAAGATTACCCAGCCTTCCCATACTTGCTGTCTACTTGAGCCAGTCCACATCTGTTCCAAAAATTATGTTTGCTCCAGAGCAGAAAAGAAACAGGAATTAGAAGATCCCCTAAGAGTCTTCTGCCCCAAACTTATGCCTCATAAATTTATAGTTCTCAGGAGACAGCTAAGAAGCCTGGGCGTCGGTTGTCGGAGCCCTGCGAGAGACTAGGATGAACGCTCTAGGGTGGGTCTGGTATGGCAGCCCTGCCAGACCTGTCTTCTACCAAATCGTTTGTGTGACCACACGGGGTTGCCTCGGGGCTGCACACAGGCCCGTGGGATCAGGCGAAGCTGCTGGGTTGGAGATGTTGCTGTGCTTGGCTGTTGGAGAAGTTTTCATTGTTCACAAAATGAATTTCTAGATGCTTGGCGCTTCAGGCATTTTGTATCATTGAAAAGTTCAAAAGTCAGCCCAAGTTTTCACATTTCCATAGATTTCTTATAGTTGGGATGTTTTAACATTGTTATGGAAAATAATCAAGGTTGATATTTTTATAAAATTAAGTTATAACAAGACTTGATTTCGCAATTCAAATGAATCAAAGCAAAGAGTAAAAATAGGTTACTTGAATCTGCTGCTATATAACATATGGAATAAATTAAAATTTATATGACTCAGTTCATTTTTTCTTCTTTCTCTCTTTTTTTTTTTTTTTCTCTTTTGTTCTGGTTATTGTTATTGTTGTTTTCATAGTATGGGAGATTGGAATCAAGGTTTTCACACTGTGCTGTCCCCGGGGCTTTTGATTTTTTGCTTTGAGACAGGTCTATGTTACTAAACTCATGGTCCTCCTGCCTCAATCTCCCCAGAGTGCTGGGCTGACAGGCATACACCAGCATGCCCAGCTATGTAATCATTTTTAATGGGAAATGGGAGAGTATCAAGTGCCACCAGAGAGATGGAAAGCAAAAAACAAAACCATACCAGCCTCTAGCAAGAAGCAGCCCAGAAATAGGGCCCTGGTATTCAAGTCTTTTCTGTGCTACTCATTCCACAGGGGGCAACTGAGTACTGCTACTGAGTTGTGCTTCTTCATATTTGGGGATCTTTCTTGAGAAAGCTGGAGCCCAATTCAGAGTGATGTGTTCTTTGGTATTGCCCCTAACCTCCCAGGGACAGGGAGGAAACTGCCAGTGGGACAGTCTTGCAAGTTACCTTTCACATGTTGCATGTATTTTATAATTAAATGTGCCTGAACACTGCATCCTAAGCAGTGTCATCCTGCTGAAAGCTCAGATAGTTGCCTGGAAAATACACCTGTGAGCAAGCACATTGTACTCAGAAAGCCACATCCACTTTATTTCTTAAATATTCAGGGGTTTGGGTTTTGTTTTTTTTTTAATTTTGTTTTTTGTATTTTAGTAAGTGGTCTACAGGTTGTTCAGGGTCTCACTACTAGATCGAACTCGTGGTGATCCATCCGCCTGTTTACAGCCTCCCAAGAGCTGGGATTACAGGTGTGGGCCACCACACCCAATCTCGCACCCTGGGGGTGGGACCAGCACGGCAGGCCCCAGGATCACCCCTACTGTCCCTGCCCCTGTACCTGCTTGCAGGTGCTTTAATCTGCTGAGCTATTTGGCCAGCCCTACTCAGCTTATTTTTAAAGGTCAGAAGAAAGGCAAAACAATAGCTAAATTAGACAGGGATTGTGTGATTTAATGCTTGGCACTTGGGCGATAGCAACCTAGTGCTGAGGAGGTTTGTATGACCCTTTGCCCTGGTGTAGGCAATTGAATGTATTTGGGGGAAATAGTAAGAGGAGCCTATTGGTTCAAAGTTGGCAGCTTTAAAAAAAAAAAGTTGGCAGTTTAAGAACATGGAAACATTTTGCTACTTTTTCCACAAAGAGAAAATTAAGAGCCTTCTGGTTGCTTCAAGTGTGATGTTTTGTTCAGGGCACCATAATCAGAAATCTGGAGTAAATTGCGTGAAGCCATCTGCTTTTCCTGAAGAGAGACACATTTTTCTCTCACTTTAAACTACAGGGAGATAGTTTTGCAGCTTAAGCTTCTGGCAAGCGCAAGATCCTGAGTTTGATCCTTGGTACCAAAAATGTTTTAAAAAATTAAAACTTAAACTACCTTTAGGGGCCAGCCACATAGCTCCATGGGTTAAAGTGCCTGCTTAGGCAAAGGTAGGGACTGGGTTCGATCCCCTGTGTGCCGTGCCAGTCCTCCCTTGGTGCACTGAGACTAGGTGTGGTTACATATGCCTGTAATCCCAGCACTTGGGAGGCTAAAAACAGGAGGATCACAAGTCTGATCTGCCCAATGAGACTCTGTAGGCCTTGTACTAAATACATTTTTTTAAAAACTACCTTTAAGGGGAGGGGGCAGCTTTGGGCAAGGGATGTCTCTCTGTAGCTTCAGGCTAATGAGGGAGTCTCAATAGTCTTTCACTTGGGGTTGGGCTGAAAATTGGATGTGTTCAGTTTCATAACGCACTCTGATCAGTGTGGTACCTGATGAAAGCAAACAAGCGTTAATAAAATCAATTTAAAAAAAAAAAAAACTACCTTTAAGCAGGCCTAAAACAGTAAATGAGAACCTTGTTTTCATATTCTCCTAGATAAAGTAGTATTTTTGGAAGGGACAGGGGTTCAGATATATCTGAGAGGGTATGCTTGAAACAATGTATTTGCTTTGACTGTAAGTTAATAAATTTATGTTTGCAATCTGCACCTAACAAGAAATAAATCATTTAGGAAATGCCACTGGAACCCAGGTAACACCCTCCAGAAGAGCACCGGAGGAGTGCAGAAGAGCCGGGCCAAAACTAAAGAAGACCCTTCTTTTCTGAAGTTAGAATGCAATTGTGATTATACTTTTCTAGAAATCTAAAGGAAAATAGTTGGAAGGAAAAAATGAAAGCTGCTAAAACTCCTTGAAATTTCCTCATTTGTATAGAGCCACTTACTGCTGATATTTAACCTAAAGTGATGTATTTAGGGGCAGAAAGATAGCGAAAGTGCCACCTGGCAAGTGCAAGGTTCTGAGTTCAATCCCTGGTACTGAAGGAAAAAAAAAAACTTACAATGATGTGTTCTTGGTTTTTTTTAACATTTTATTTTATTTTATTGATATTTATTACTTTTTGTGGCCAGTTCAGCCCACCTGGGGGCAGGGCTGGTGCAGCATGTGGTGCCAGGGATTGAACTGTGGTCCTTGTCTAAGCTTGCCTAAACAGATGCTTTAGACCACTGAGCTGTCCCGCCGGCCGCACAATGATGTGTTCTAATAATAGTATTTATGCTGAAATCAAGATTCAGTCTCATTGCCTTCCACATGATTTTTCTTAGCCTTTTAAATCTATCATTAGAGAAAAGGGTTGCTTTTCTAAAATAAATGGTAACAATGCTGTGACTGGATCATGATCTCAGTTCCTTAGGCTGTTTGCCCTTTCACAGTTAGGTGAGGAAAGCTGGGTATTTGTGGGTTTTGTTTTGGGCTGCCTGGGTTGGGCTTCAACCTGTGGTCTACGGCCTCCCAGAGCCAGGCTTATTTTCAGCCTGAAGTGTGCTCCTTGATGCCTTTTTTAGGCCCATTCTTTTCTTCCTGCCACCCCCAACCCCACCCGGGCTCAGCCCACCCTGAGGGTGGGACTGGTGCAGCATGTGGTGCCTGGAATTGAACCACAGTCCTCTGCACCTGCCTAAGCTTGCCTAAGCAGGCACTTTAGACTGCCGAGCTATCTCACAGGCCCAGGAATTGAACCCCTGGCGCCTGCCTGCTTGCAGGTGCTTTAATCCACCAAGCTATTTGGCCAGCCCTCATTTCGCATTTTTAACACACATCACAAAGACAAAAATCTCAAAGTTTGACCTTTCTTCTCTGCTATAAATCCATAAACTTACTTTGAATGTATTCCAAATAAGTCTTATTAAGCGTGATTTAATCCTGCAGTTTTTTGTCCTGTCTGTGTCACTCAGGGGTGCTGGCTGTGCCCCCATCCCCATCCCTGTGAGGGACTCAGTGTGATGGAGGAGCTGGGCTCATTCAGATCCTAGACAGCTGAGGGAGGTGGGGTGGGGGGGGCGCAAAGAGAGAGAGGAAGTTGATGTGCTGGTAAAAGGCATCTGCTTGTGCCACAGAGCACTGAGATGATTGGTTAAAGCTGGTGTTAGGGTTCCTTACTGCGACAAGAATGATTCCTGGGGCACACGGTCACTTTATTTGAGGCTGGAGCTTCTGACCTGAAGAGGCCATTTACCTCCTGACAAGGCTTTCTGAGGGGGCCACATGGAGCCACACTCCTATGCTGTTCATGAAGGCACGGTGTCCCTGTGCCTGGGACACCATGGTGTGTGGTAGAGCGATGATGTCCCCAGGCACCATGAATAATGCACAGCCTGGCTGGGCTCTTTGGGACATGGTTAATTAGCTTTGAAGTGCTAATAAAACCCAGGTGATAGGGCTGGGCAATCTGGAGGTTTGTGCCACACTGGGCTCCACAGCATCTGCAGCAGGTTAAATTTTTAAGGCTGTTTTTTTTTTTTTTTTTTTTTTTCTTAAGACCTAGAACAAACTGTCCACTGTCGCACACTGAGAGGCTTAATTACTTAAATCCATATTAATGTGAATTATTTTACACAAGCCACTTTTTTTAAATTTGCTATGAAATCAGTGGAAGTTGAAATGCACTCCTTGGCTTCCTTGGTTCAGGGCTTCAGATCCGTCTGTCCTGTCACAGCAGATGACAAGGTGCTTGCTTCCACAGAGCCCACAGGTGACCCGAGGGGTTGTGTTGCCGACCTGGCTGTGGCAGTGTTGACTCAAAAAAGGCAAGACCCCAAACTTTAAATTGCCTTTATTAAAAACAAAAGTCTACAGAAAGTAGGCTTAAAGGATATGCATTTCATCAAGAACACACAAGAAAAAAAAAATCCTTACTTTTGTAATCAACTATCATTCATGTAATTAACTCTCCTATGCCTAACAATTTTAAAATCACTTCTGCAAACTGGCAACTCTGCCTCCATTTTTCATTCTGTCCTAAATCCAAAGCGTCTTTATGGTCAAGATAGGGAACCTAGAAACATTTGCAAGTGTGTATTCATATTACAAAAGACTTGAAATTTAATATCCTGTTTCTTCATTATATTCCATGGTGCACATGTTAAATGTGGTTTATAAGATGAATACTGGTCACTTATCTAAATTATATTTTTCTATGCTTTAAGTAATTAGAACAGATGTGGCTTATTCTGGGTAACCAAGATGGTTGAACCACACGTATATGGGTTCTACTTTCACATGGAAACTTTTTGTATTATTGCATCTGTACATTTGTGTTTATCAGAAACATTCCACACCACTTCTTTTCATTTGTATAGTTTGTTATTTAGGAAATTTCTGCCTTTTCTGTTTTTCATACAATAAAAGAAATGATGATGATGATGATGATGATGATGATGATGATGATGATGATGATGATAGTCTTGCAAACTAGGGTTCTTTTGCCCAGTTCAGATGGAAATCATGAATTGTTGAGGTGCAGCCCTGCTGGCAGTCCTAACATCACCAAATGACACTGGATGACACCGGGTGCAAATGGCTGATGTCTAGCGACTGGTCCCTGCCAGTGCCACCACCACTGTCGGATGCCAGCATGTGCCAAATACTGCTGGTAGCAGCCCCTGCTGCTGTTCTCCAGAGCCCTTCAGTGCTGAAAGCTCTGTGTTTGCTCTTCTAAAATGACGGCTCTGTCCACACTACCCAGAATAGGATAAAAATCCCAAGTAGGTTTATGGGACTTTTGTAGCATACACTACCCAAGAAATAAATCACAGCCAGTTTGGAGGAATCAAAGCAAGTCTTTTCCCACTGGCAAAGCCACATTGTCCTCTCCAGCTGTCACAGGAAAAATGAGAACCAGGCGTTTCTAATCTTTCTCATTTCTTCTTCAGAGATTTCATCCTCCTTAATCTTAAGGGGAGCTGAAAACTGAAGTTCCATCTTTAACTATGAAGCTGATCTGAGACAGTTGGCTCTGAGGAATAAAAATCTCTTGCCGACTACTCCACTGATGCCATATTTCCCTGAAAAGGAGACCTAACCACAAAATAAGCCCTCCCGTGATTTTTCAGAATGCTTCTAGTATAAGCTCTACCCTCAAAATAAACTCTAATTAAGATGGCCAGCCAGATGGGCGCGTCTAGTCCATCTGTTGCAACACATGACAGATGTATTGAATTATAGTATTGATATATAATTAAATAACTGACAATACTTTAATATATATTCATGATATACGTTAAAGGAGTAATTTGGGGCCACAGGCATATGCCCATGTAAACAGAAGGACGCACAAGTTGTTGCCAAACAACCAGAGTCCAGACACAGCACACAACACATGCCCTTGACAAGGCGTGGACGTGCTTGTGGCTAAGACGCATTTTCCCAATTCAATACATTGTGGGTTGTAATTGATGGATTTAGTGTACTCATGTGAAATAAACGCTTTCTGAATTTTGGTGCCTATGGTTTCATTCCTTTTGTGTGAAGCATTTTTAGCGGCCATCCTTTGTTATTGCTACTCCTGTCTCGAAAGTCCCCTGTTAACACTTAATGTAATGGAAAGTTTGAGAAGTTTGAGGTTGTGACTCGGGTGAGGAATTCATGGCATAAAGTCACTGACAGCTGCGCTGCCAATAGCTTCTGCTGCACCCAGGCTGCATGGACAGGAAGTGCTCGCTGCGGAGGGCTCCACTGCCGGGCGCGAGAGATGGGGGCCGATGGGTCTACAGGAAGTGGAGCCACAAGAAATGCAGGCCAGGCCAGAGCACGGGCTTTAGAGAGTCATGGTGGTGTTCCAGAGGGAGGTGATGGCACAGCTGTATTTGAACAAGTAACAGATTTGTATACACGAATAATGTAGATTGTTGTACACGAATGTGTTACTTTTCTCTTGCTGGGACAAAATAACTGACACCCAAAGTTAGAGGAAGCAAAAGTTTATGCAGCTCACAGTTCATGGAGGTTTTGGTCCTTCATCAAGGCAGGCTGGCAGCCTCTTTTCCTCCCTTACATTGTTGCAGGCTACCTGCCTTCAACTGGACCCAGCACTCACATCATCTCTGTGCCCTCCCCTTGCACAGGCTTAGGATATTTACAAAGTGAGAACCCCCTGCTAAATCCCTGAGTTGAACTTCATGTTGAGGCTTGAACAACCTCCTAGAGGAGCAAGAGCGTGTACTCTACACTCTAGGATATAGAACCACTGAGTTATTTAATGTCAGCCATTACATTGTGGCTGACATCACAATGTAGAATAGATGTAGACTGTGGGAAAAAAGAGTAAGACATTTCCTGGAAATAATCTCAACTGTGTCTTTTGAGTTCTGATCTCAAAATGACAGAAACGATTATCAGAGGTAGTTAAGGTATAGACAAATCTCCACCCATACCAGACAGCCAGCCTACAACTCACATTCCTGTGAGAGTCGTGTAAAATTTGTGGCTGCAGAGTATCTTGCTGTTGATCTGGCTGCATGCCCAGCCTCCTACCCCGCACCTTACCCACTGCCCTGGGGAAGCTCACAGGCCTGGCCACTCTGCTCGGCAGCTATGATGCCGCTTTCCACACGTGGCCCTTCCACCCACTCTGGTGGTTTCCCCCTATAGGACCTGCTATGTCCCTTGGCCTCCTTCCTGCCCCTGCCTCTCCTCTCCAAATAATAAGCCTTGTAGGCTCAGCCTGTGGCCGAAAAACAAGGCAGCTGATCATTGCTTGTTTGTCAACAAAATGGGACAGTCCTTAGGGCAATAGGGGAAGTCAGTACTTGCTTGCTCTGCTAACCATAAAGGAAAGGGAAGGGGAAGGGAGGGAAAAGGAGGGAAGGGAAGGAAGGGGAGGGGAGGAATCAAGGAAGGAAGGAATCAATACCTCAATACCAAACTAAGGCCTGAGTGGGAGGCTAATAAAACCCAGGGAGGAACCAGGACAGAGATGGCTGGAGTTGCTTGGAGGAAATCCTGCTGAGGCCCCCCTGTCTGCCAGCTGCCCTGGTGGCACACCAAGGGGGGATAATCCTGCCCCTGGAGAAGGCCATGAGGACATTGTAGGCGCTTTCATATCCTTCAAGAGGTAAGCATTCATTCATCTCCAGTATAAATAAAACAAAATCCAGGCACCCAAAAAAATAAAGGCAGGTGCTTGTCCACAATGGGGCAATTAAGGAGCCTTTGAACGAATTTCTGCTCCCTTTCCATTTCCATTTTCAGTGTTCTCTCCAATCTCTTCCCAGGATTTACAATGGGAGCAACAGTTTTTCTGTATCTCTGGTCCAGCTACTTTGTTTCCTTCAAATCTGTCCTGCTTTCTCTAGCCACAGAGCCTTTTGCAATATTCCCTTCAAATCTCTGCTCCACGATCCCCTCCCTGGGGGGCTCCTGCTGGAGCCGGCTGCATGGTAATCCTTGCTAAAATGAGCAGAAGCAGAGATTTATTCTGATGGTGGTTTGGGGTGCTGAGCCCACACAGATGGATCTATTCAAGGAGTTAGATGAGAACCCTGAGAAGAGGCTGGACACCTTTCCCAGAGCACAACCTTCTGCTCAGGGAGTGCCTGGCAGAGTCTCCTGAGATTCTTAACCGTTTGAGTCCCAAGCAGCGCAATCGCGCTGCTGAGATTTTATGTCGAGAAAACCCAGCACATTTCGAACATTGTGGACAACTGACGGTGTGTTACCGATTGTCGAAGTTGCGCGCTCAGATTTACTGACGCAAGTACATCACACAGCTCCTTTTAATATAAATGGTACGTTGAATCCCGATTGGGATTCATCGATGTAAAAGAAACAAAGCTGCTTGGCTCTTTTTGTACTCGTTTAGAGAAAGCACGGTTGCGCTGTTTGGGATTCTTCAACAGTGTTTTTTCAATACCCCCTGGGACTCAAACGGTTAAAAGATTAGTGTTTCCAACAAAGCAATGATGGCTTGTATGGACATACTCTTCAAGTGCGCTCTGTGAGTCTGTCATATCATCTCTCAGTGATCTCTACTTCTAGAAGTTAAAGATTCCCTTGGAATAACTACCTTCAACTAAGTTAAGCAGAATGTGAAATGCAGAGCTGTGCTTGTCATTAGGTAGTTGGTGCTATGATTAAAACAAAATCTAGGGCGTGGTGGTGCACACCTGTAATCCCAGTGCCTGGGAGGCTGAAAACAGGAGGATCACTACAATTACTAGTGACCATAAACACTTCCCCAAAGGCCTGTTGGATGAAGGTGTCCTCACAGCTCTCCGCTCAGAAGCTGGTGCTGGCTTTTAATAATGTTAAGGTTTGGTAAACCATCCCAGGTGGAGTACATAATATCTGTCTGGAAAGCATTCCGTTTCAGTAGTTCTTATGTCTTTAGGAGAAAATCAAATAGGCTTAGAGTTATATAGATATTCTCTTTGGTTTTGTTTTTTGTTTTCTGTTACTGGGGTTGGAACTCAGAACCCTGAGCTTGCCAGGCAAGCGCTTTTTCTACTGAGCTATCTCCCCAGCCTTATGTACAGGTATTCTTGTTAGGAATACTTTCCACAAGCTTTAACACATTTACCAAATATCC
>PVKN010018881.1:0-16633 GCA_004027915.1 Capromys pilorides | reverse complement strand
ATCTCTTTGACACTGTTTCATGCGATCTATTTTTCTTATATTGCTCTGTCATGGAATTCATCATTTTTCTGTTCTCCTCTAATTTTTTGTCAATGTCTTCTTTAATATTTCTGAAGTCTTTCATTATAGTTATCCTTTCTCTCTTTTTAGTTTAGAGATTATTTCTGCTCTGCTCTCCTGTTTACTTCTCTGCATTTGTTCCCCTACTTTAGATGCTATAATTTAGACGTGTCTTTTTTTTCTTCAGGGGTCATTTCTGTTCTGCTTTGCTCCATATGTTTCTGCAATTGTTTTTTCCACTTCAGATTCTATTCATGAATTTCTTTTTTTATTTCTGATGTTATCTCTGATCTGAGTTGTTCTATATGTTTCTGTAGTTGTCCGTCTACCTCAGATTCAGAATTTTTGGCTGCATGATTCCCATTTTCTTCCATGGTATCATCTCCTGTATATGATTTGCGTGGGCTTGGGCCTTGTGACTGCATCTTACTCCTTGTCATTATCATTTCGTATGGCAGTGTTCTCTGTACTTTGGTGAAGTTATGTTGTTAGTGCCTATGGAAGTTTGTTCTGGATCCACCAAGCTTGTTCCCCTCCAGTTGTGCCTGGCTGTGAGTTGCTGTGGGTCTGGACTGTGGGTGGAGTCAGAGCCCCTAAATTGAGGAGTCTGAGGATGGACGCAGGCTGAGGGTCCTTACCAGGCAGGCACAGGCAGGCCGTCAGGCACGCAAGTCAGACTGGAGGGCAGATGGGTTCGGGAATGGAGCTCAGGCGGGAAGAGCCAGAAGATGGAGGCAGGCCGTGGGTCCGGGCAGGTGCACAGGCCAGACCGGACTGCCAGCATTTTAGTTTTGCACTATTGTCATTTAACTATATTGTAGATTATTCATTTTACATTTTAAAATATTGCCATATATGTTCCTTTCACGTGCTTTTATATTTCTGATGACAAAAACTTAGGTTTCTAGTTGATTTGCTTTTATGAACAATATGGTAGTAAATATGCTTGCAAGGGCTCCTTTTGTACTCAGGAGAGCTGTAGACTATGGAAACATTCAGGGGTTTACTTACTGTGATGGAGGGTATATGTGTCTTGAGCTTTACTAGCCAGGACCAAATTATGTTCTCAAAGTAAGTCAATTGTGGTGATTTTTACTTCTAGAAGTAGTATATAATAAACTCTGTTGCATATTTTAGTCATTATTCATTTTATCAAATTTAAATTTTGTTTCCTGTACTAAGGATTGTACAGGACATTCACATTGAGTTATGTACCCAATCCTTTGCTACCTCAACTTTTTTAATTTTTAGTTTGAGACAGGACCTTCCTAAGTGCAGAGAGTGGGCTTGAAGTTGCAACGCTATTGACTGAGCCTCCCACAATTGTAAGTAGGCGCTACCATGCCTATCTAAGTCTTAAAATTGTTGGCACATGATTAGTATGTGCCATGGTTCTCTTTATTTGTGGTTTTGTATAGTGCAATTTTACTTGTCTGTGTTTACCTGTGATCTGAAAGTATTAAATGGAAAATTTCAGGAATAAATTATCATAGGTTTTAAATGACTTGTATTACAATATTTTGTGACAATTGTATTATTTTTAGTTTTTGTTAACTTGTTATTGTGCCTAGTGTATAGCTTAAACTTTATCATACGTGTGTACTCATGTAGTGAAAGACAAGATATACAGGGCACAGCACTCTCTGTGCTTCCCCACGTCCACTGTGGACTTCGAAGTGTGTTCTCCCACAGATAAGGGGTTGGGGGATGGTGCCATGGATGTTCATGTTGCTGTCACTCACACTTTCTTAATTGTGAGAGTATCATTCATTTAGCAGGTGAATTGAAGACTACTGAGTGATAAGGAGCTGTGGTTTTTATATTCTCATGAAAGAAACTGAAAACAAACAGATAAGAGAATTTACTGTATTTTACCAACATTAAGTGCTGTGGACAGACAGATAAGAACAAGTGCCATGTTGGTAACATGGAGGGAACACATTAAAGTAGCAGGAATAGCAAATGACAAGACCTTCATGCATGGCCTGTTGGGAACTGCCAGGAGTCCAGTATGACTGGAGTAGAGTGCATATGTGGTGAAAGGAGGGGAGATGAAGTGATTACTAGGGAGCTTATGAGCTGTTGTAATGTCTCACTCATCTGAAATTTGACTGTTTTGAACATAAATGTGACATAATCTTATGTAGGCTTCAAAAGAATCACACTAGTTCCTTCATTAGGAGACTATAAGGGGCTAAAAAAGGAAGCAGGGAGATGAGTTAATAGCTATTATAATCCAGGAAAAGAATGAGAACTGTCTAAGGTTGTAGAAAATGAAGGCGGCAAGCAGTAGTCAGAAAGTAGCATACATACGTGTATGTAGGTGTACACTCCTTGTTTAACCATGGAACTCCCTCCTTACAACTTTCTTAAATGAATTGGTTGCTAAATGAGGAAAGTATTCAGAATAGTCCGAAATCCCTCCAATTTAATGACTTTATTTACATAACTCTTACTTGCCATACTGCTGTGTGTAATAGAACATAAAACTGTACCTCTATACTGTGCAGTGTAATGAGCAAAAATTACAGTACTTTATAAACAGGGTGTACTGCACAAAAAAAGACATTGACGCTCTAAAACCAAGATGTGTAGAACTGTAAAAAATATAGTTTGTAAGTCCAAACAGCTGTTAAAAATGTAGGTCATTAAATTTGTAGTGATTTCATTTGATTTGTGGTACTTGGAAGTAAACTCAGGGGCTTTATACTGAGCTAAATCTTCAGCTCATTGTTTTGCTATTATTTTGAGACATGGTCTTGCTAGTTGCTCAGGTTGAGCTTCAGCTTGGAACCCTCCTGCTTTGGCCTCCCAGAGTACTAGGATTCCTGGCATGTGATACCCTGCCTAGCTCTATCTGGATATATTTTGAAAGTAGAGTGAACAAAATATGCTGATGTGTTAGTTGGGGGATATGAATGAAAAAGTACAAGATTTTAGCCTAGCCCCTGAATGGGTGGAGTTGCTGTTCACTGAAATATCTGGGGCAGAAGCACATTTACAAGTTCCAAGCATCCACTCATCATTTACATTGAGATGTTAACTAGGAGATGGGAACACCAGCCGGTAGTACAACAAGGTCTGACCTAGAAGTGTGAATGTCACAACAGTAGGGTGGTTTAAAGCCATGAGATTGGACGGAGTAGATATAGAGATAGAGGGCCTAGATGAACCCTCGACCCCTGGAGGGGGATGAAGCAGCCAAACATCAGAGACCAAAAAAGATTGCTCAGTAAGCAGGAGAAAATGTGGTGTCTGGAAGACTAGTGTAGAAACAACAACTAGTTGGTTATGTTTAATGTTCTTATAGGTGCCGTAGGATGAGTACTGAGACTTGACTTTGGCATTAATGACATGAAGGTCATTAAGGCCCTACACAGGAAATGTTTTGGTGGAGAAGAGAGACACTAGGGCTAGATAGGGTTGTCCCTTAGAGGGGATGGGAAAACAGGAATTGGAGGGGACGAAAGCTAACATTACTTTTCAGGAGTTTCTTTCAAAAGGGGACTGTCAGGGGAAGAAAGTTTGAGATTGAAAGTTTGCGATATTTGTTTAATGGGAGTGTGATGGATGCTGATATGAGTGCTAGTGTAGGAAGGAGGAAATAGATAATACATGACTGGGGATATCTGGGACAATGAGGCTGAGCTGATTAAAGGAAATGGGATCTGTGTGCAAAGGAGAAGGGCTTGATCACAGTATAGCACAGACTCGTTAGCCATACTAGTAGAGGAAGCAGTACTTTGGCACAAATACAGGGAAATGATTGATTTTATATTCTCAGTGAATTAGGAGGCAGGATCATTTGCTGAGCCTGAGGGATAGAGGTTATATGGAGTTGAGGAAAAAAGATCTGCCCTTGCCTGTGGGGGCCACACTGCATGATTCCCGGTGTATGTGTAAAAGCACAGACAGTGATGAACCCTGTATACCCTATTTTTAAATGCATGTATGAGAACATACCTCTGATGACTTTAGGCCATAAGATCTGATCTATCAGTAGATTAGAGAGCTGGTGTGTGTGTCGGCCCACATCAAAAGCCCAGCTGGACCCCTTCCTCCTGAGTGTACAGCAAGGTTAGTAGAGTTAATACTTGTTTTTTGCTTCTTCTAGCCAAAGTCACCTGTGCAGATTAGGTAGTGCTTCATCTAGAACTGAGGTTTGCCTGGTGATGACAGAAGAGGAGGCAACATGATAAGGGTATATATTCAAAAGAGGAGGATTTTAATGGTGCATCCTGGACTCTAAGCTAAGTGAAACAGTGAAAGGTGGTGGCATTAACAGGTGGTAGAACTGGGGTTTAAAAGTATTGGGGTACTCTTTGAAGAGAGGAAATTGAAAGGATGGGGATTGCTAGAGAGTAAGATTGTAGAATTTGAGACTGTAGAGTTTATTGCTGTGAGTGTAGGAATTGTTACACCTGTCAGCTTAGACTATTCCTGCAAAGCACACCAGGAAATTTTAAAGAACAGCAAACACAAGACACTATATCCAAACTCCCTTGTTCCAGGAAGAACAGTTACAGCAGCACACACTCCTTATTCTGAGGAACACAACTACACTCGCGTGTGCACTGCCGGCTCAGAGAAGTGTGTCCCTAGTGCCATAAGACAGCAACCCCTGCCCTCCCTCTTTGAAGCTTTTATTCTCCCTTTGCTGAGCGCTGATGCTCTTTTTTGATTCAGCCCACTTACACCTTAGTAAAATAAACAGCAAAGCCTGCCCAGGTAGCCTATGTGCGTTTTCTTTGTCTATAGGACACAGCAACCCTCCCGGAGGGCTTTAAAGCCCTATCTTCAGTCCTTCTTCTGAAGAGACCGCACCTGAGACTTTGTCCCTCAGACTACGCCCCAAGCAGCCCTCACTGGCCGCTTTAGATCTGGTAAATTTCCCTGTCTCATCTGCTGAGACGGGTTTGGTTTGCTTTCTGTATTTCTTAAACCTCGTAATAGTCATGGACTTCTCTGGGAAACCAGTCTTCCTTTGGTGTCTGACCAGCCATGGTGATGACTGACTTGGACACCCACCCACCTTGCCCCTGAGTTCCAACTGGAGAGATCCTCAGTGGACCTCTGCTGCTGCTCTGATTATGTTTCTCTCTGCTCTCCATGAGAAATTTCCCTTCCTCCATTCCCCACCCCTTGTCTCCTAAAAAACCCTAAAGCCCCTCTCCCTCTCCCCTGATCTGAAGCCCAAGTGCCTGATTTTTTATTTTTCGCAGTACCACAGGGTCACAGTATAAGCTTGCAAGTGGTTCTCAATGGCTATAAAATGTCACCTTTGATTTGTCTATCTTGCACGACTTACATAATTGTTACCAAAAGTTAGGGAAATGATCTGAGGCACCCATTGTCCAGGCATTCTTCTCACTCTATAACCTTCCTACCCTGTGTTCCTCCTGTGACTCCTCTGAAATCCTGCACCTTTTCCTCCCATCTGTACCCTTATCTGTCCCTTTTGATGTTTAAGTCCTCCCTGGTGACAGATCCTGTCCACCTCACTCTCCCCAGGCAGCCCAAGATTCTTTCCAAGCCATGCCCTTCACAATCCCAGTTGGAAGCCAGACTGCTCAGCACCAGCAGCCACCTCTGGGTCATAACTGCAGTGGCCTTTGACTGGCTCCTTCCTGGACCCTTTTGCCTTGGCCACTGAAGACTGAAGCTGCCCAAAGTCCTTGGAGGACTCCCTGGACCAATTCGGATGCTGAGCTTCGGGTAACTTTTATTGTAGAATCTAAAGTCTATCTCTTTTCAGACAGATACAGGAGCCATTCATTCCGCCTCAACTTTCTTTCAAGGATCAGCCAGTCTTTACAGCCCCAACTACTGTTATGGGTATCAATGGCAAAATCTCCAGAGCCTTAAAAACCCCTCTAACCTGATGCCAATTGGTCTTGTGCCCTTTCTCCCATTCCTTCCAGGTCATTCTCACTTGTGCCATTCCACTTTTTCTAAGACATTCTGATCAAACTTTGTGTCATTCTGACCTCCTTCATACTGTCCTCCCTTCTCCCTCCCCATTCCACCCTGCTGCTCCTGTAGTTTCCCCCACTGCAACCCCAGAGTGTGGGGTGCCTCTTTCCTGCCCTTTTCTCTGGCCCTAGCTCAACAACCACTTAGCATCCCACTTAAGCCAAACCACCCCTGTCCTGCCCACCTCAATCCAGCTTTACAGGGACTAAAGTCTGTCATTTCCCATTTGCTACAATACAGGCTCTTGGTTCCTATCAGTTCTCGTTAAAACACCCCAATTCTTCCTGTAAAGAAAACTGACAGCACTTATATGTTGATGCATGAGCTCCATGCTATCAACCAAATTGTCCTTCGCATCCATCCTATAGTGCCTAACTGCTGTACCTTTTGACCACTATTCCTCTGTTTTCCACCTATTACTGTGTCTTATACCTAAAAGATACCTTCTTTGCCATTCCATCACACCCTTTTTCACAGTTCCTCTTTGCCTTTACCTGCACTGATCCTTCGGTTAGCCCCAATAGTTGTTGTGTATCATTCTTCTTGAGCCTTCAGAGATATCCTTGGTCTACAGAGGTAGATTTGGTCATAATTTGTTCTCCTTCCCTGCCTTTTCCTCTCATCTCATACAGTATGTTGATGGCCCCCTCCTCTGCAGCCCCTCTTGTGGTTAGTATTACATCTAGTTTCTAAGGGGTTATTGCTTATCTCTATAAGGCCTAAATCTCCTCATCTATCACCTATCTAGGCATCATACTCCACAAACAGACCCAAGCTTTACTTGTGGACCATGTCCAAATGGTGTACCAGATCTAACTCTTACCAAATGAAAATTCCTCTCCTTTCTCAGTGTTGTGGGATGTTCCTGCTTCTGGATACCTAGCTTTACCCTCTACACCAAGCCTGTTTACAAACTTACCAAGGGAGACCCAGCTGAACCCCTAGACCACAAAGCCTTTCCCCATTCATCCTTTCAGTCCCTAAAAGAGATTAAGATAGTCCCTTCCCTGGTCCTCCTAGACCCTGTCCAACCTTTCTGCATCCACACACTAGAGCATGGGGGATATGTGGCTGTAGTCCTAGTCCAGCGACCAGGTTCATGTTTCTGTCCCAACAGTTTGATCCCACTGTCTTGCTCTGGCTATTGTGCCTATAGGCAGCTGCTATGGCCCTAGTGCTCATAGAAGACCCTCGATTACCAGGCATGCCCTGTTCACCCTCTGTTCTTCCTACGATCTCCATGACCTCATGTTTTCATCCCATTTATTTGTTTCAGCTCCCCACCTCCTCTAGCTGTGTGCCTTTTTTATAGAAACCTCTCACAGTCACCCTTTTTTTAGGTGCCATCTCAGTCCTGCTTCCCACCTCTCACTCTACCCCTTTTCAAAATCGCAGGTCTGCATAACTGCATGTCTTTAATCCACATGCCAACATCCCCTTTCCTTCACATGTCAGTTGCTCTCCTTTCTGTCTCTAGTCACACTGGGTTCATTGCTGGAGCTCATGTAAATCAACCCACACTTCCCCTGCTAGGATGGGTTATGGATCTTCTGTGATTACATCATAGAGACTATAGCTCGTCCTTATCCATTGTCTCTCACAGGCTGAACTGGTTGCCCTAAACCACACCCTCACACTGGCTAAGGGCTTACAAGTTAACAAAATCATCAATGCCAAATATACATTCCATATATTATATAGTCATGCTACTGTTTAGAGAGAGGAGTCTCTTCACCTTTTGAGGATCCTCAATGATCAGCACCCTTCTCATTAGAGCCCTCTTCCAGGTCACCCTCCTGCAGGCCTGGGTGGTTATACTTTAATGCAGGGGACACAAAAGGTCTCATAACCTCATAGCTACCAAAAATACCTTTATGGACAAAACAGCTAAAAAGACGGTGGACGGGTATCTCCTTCTCCACTCCTGAGGGTCAATAGTTCACTTTCTCTAACATTACCCCAACCTATAACCTGCTGAATGACAACAGTACTAGGCCCTACCTACCAAGAGTAGATGGTTTCTAAATGAAGGAAAACTCCTTCCTACTTCACAGACATACACTATCTTGTCCTCCTTTCATGATAATTTTTACTCAGGCTATAGACTTGTAGCTTGATTGCTTAAGCCTCTTTGTTCTCTCTTAGAAAAACTTTTCAGAGTGTCACCACCCAGTGCCCTATCTGCCATGTATGCATCTTTCAGGGTTTCCTTAGACTCCCTCCTTTCCCTATATATAAGGTACGAGGCTTTGCTCTAACTTAGGACTGGCAAATTAATTTCACCTACATAATGCTGGCGTAAAAGATTACCTCCTGGTGTGGGTCAATACTGTTACTGAGTCGGTTGAAGCTTTTCGTCCAACTCAGAAAACGTCACAGCAGTAGTTAATTAATTTCCTTTTAGCTAATATCCCCTGTTTTAGCTTTCCTATATCCATCTGATAAGGCAGTGGTCCAGGCTTCATCAGCCAAATTACCCAGGAGGTAGTGAAGTCCCTCATCCAATGGAGTCGCCACACCCTATACCAACCATAATCATCTGGAGAGATAGAAAGAGCCAGTGGTCTCCTCAAGGAGTACCTTACTAAGCTTACACCTCCATCCCATGAAGATTGGGTCTCCCTGCTCCCAATCACTGTCCCTTCACATCTGAGCCACCCTCCTGGCAACCCATGGAATGCAGTCCCTTTGAGCTTTTAAAGGCTGCATACTCCATTTTTGAACCTAACAGCCTAGAGGCCAGGTCTAGTGGAGAGTGTCTCCCACTCCTTCAAGCCCGAACTGAAATGACATGACTACTAACCTACTGTTTTTCTTCCCAGACACTTAGCCTTTTGAAGACAAACTCATAGGTGAATAGGTTTCAAATAAAGATTTAAACACCCAGTCCTCAGAGCCCAAGGACAGAACCCTGTTTCATCATCTGCTGCACCCTTGTGGCTGTCCATCTATGAGATTGCCCCTCTTCAATGGCTATAGCACTCCTGGGTAAAGGTGTAGCACTCTTGGGTAAAATTGTATCTTGCTGACGACTGGCTTGACTCCTCCTTGTGGAAATTGCAAGTAATCTATCCTACAGCCCCCAGACTATCCCAAATTCCAGAAATGCCCTATCCTTGCTTATCCTGCCACTTTACCCTCTGGTGGGCAGTCTGTCTTGATTTTTCTTGGTTTCAGGTCTTTCTGTAGGAAAATGAAAAAGAAATATGAATGAGAGGACCCTAACTACCATGTTTCTACTGTGCATTCTCCTGTGGATTTCACTTACAATCCATTATAGCTTCAGATCAATTATCTTTTGCCTCAAGCATGGAATCATTTCTCATGCTCACATTCACCCTTGGTCTGACTAGTTTCCTCTCCTCTGTCTCTCTGTGTTCTTTTATCCACCTGGCCCTCTAGTTCCTTTTGCCAGGCCTCCTGGTCACACTTTCGCCACTTACCCTGATGGTCCCTAACTATTTCTGCAATACTCTGTAGTTAACTCATTGCCTGCTTAAGCCAGTCCAGTCCTTCTCTAGCCAGACTGCTGGCTGTGTATCTCTATATCTGCAGCAACCTATGTGACTACTCCCATTCTTCCCAAAGTGTGAGTCCTCACCAACCTCACATACTATCCCTGTTATGAAATTGGAGGCCCACTCTAACCCTCAACAAAAAGTCGTTGGCTGATTTTCCTATTAATCCTGTGACCAAAAGGACTCAGACAGGACATGAAGCCCAACTCCTTCAGTCATACTACCCACTCTTTCAGTGAGAGTTCAACAAAGCCCATACATGGCCCCCAACCACTGATACTGCTCTGACCTTCGAAGTCCCTGTCTGCATTCGACATAATCTATCCTCTTGCATATTGTTGGGACATCTGCTCCCTTAGCAGTGTAACTATATACTACTGCTACTGGCCTGTGTTGGTCATGCCAGTTACTGTATCGCCTAGGATGCTTCTTTCACTCAGCTTGCTGGTTTTACTGGCCTTCCCAAGGTTACAATGACATCACTGCCCATAAACTGTTCTGTGACTGCCATCACTTTCCATGCATGACAGTCCATCCATGGACTCCTTGTCACCAACCTCCCACTTGCTCAGATTTGCCCACCATTAATCAGTTCTTGGAATGGCTTCTAATAGACACCAAGAGATTGGAGTGGGAAGATGTTACAGTGGGTGCAAGCCATATTCCCCATCAGGAACCCTTTCAACCTCTGAGAGTCGCTGTCCTGATGGGTACACTCAGTGGGAAAAAGAAAATCAAACACACATCTCTTTAATATTCATAATCAGTTTTGCTTCCTCAGCCAAGGTGCTTTTTCCTTTGTGGTACATCAGCCCACCTATGTCTTCCCACCAACTGAACTGACACCTGCATACTGGTATACCTTAGCTGCCAAATAGACATCACCCCAGGTAACCAGAGTCTGCCTGTCATCATCAAAGCATAGATTTGGTACTGAAGAACCTTACAATCAATATCTCTGCTTGTAGGTCTAGATGTCCCCACAGCCACAGGAACAGGGATAGGATGGTGCAACCCTATAATGTGGGACTCAAAGCGGGGCTCTTAGGTGGCTGCAAGATACATTCCATTTCCAGTTTCCAGACTGAGATTCTGCCTCAGGGGAGGGTACAGCTTGGACAAGGGTGTTTTTATTTAACGAATGTACAGCCAGGGTTATATCCCTGTTCCACCTGCAAGAAGGAGATGGGGTAATTTGGATTGATTAATATGCATTTCATTAGGAAGTAGAAAACAGGGTTGTGCATTTGGGAGGAGCAGGGTGTCTTTGGATTTTCTACTATGGGTTGCCAGTTGATACCCATCATTCTTTTTTCCTGTTGGCAAATGTTAAATTTTGTTTTGGATTTAGCATTGTAAAAACTATGGGTTTTGGTGCTGAAAATACATACCTATGCACATCATGGAGTGCACATAGGCATCCAGAAATCGGCACTTGCGTCTCTCTTTTTCATTATTCTCTCCACCAAGTGCATCTCATTTTTTACAAAGAACTGTATTCTCCTTCCCTTGAACAACAGGTAGATCTCTTCATGTTAAAGTGCACTGTCTATAAGTTATATTATCCTAGCTCTGATAGGTTCTGTTCTTCTCTTAAGATACACAGGCAGCTTAGAAGAGGGCTTATAAAATCAGATGTAACTAAAAATTGATGCCCTGGGAGATGCATTTTACTGGGGACCTGCAAGAGCCTGGCTTTCTGCTGTGCGTACATCAGCTTTACCCCCGCAGGCCAGAAGATGAGCTGTTTTGGCAAGTGGGTGTTTGCTGTAGGTGACAGGGTCTCAGCCAGTTGGCTGCCGATAGTTCAGCCCTCCCTCTACTCGATGATGGGAATATGGCCATGCAACATTTGTTTTTTGATATTGTTAACTGTGACAATGTTGTGTCAGGGTTGGTTTATCAGTTGTAACAAATGTTCCAGTCTGCTGTAGGTGTTGATTGTGGGAGAGTCAGCGTGTATAGGGGAAGAAGTACCTGGAAACTCTGTATTTCATGTTCGCTTTTACTCTGAGCCTACAATGTGCAAAAAATAATTTATTAAAAGAATAAAAAAGTAATTTATAGGCTTTTTCAGTTGCATGTTTCAGTATATAAACGTACTTTCTAAAATAAAATCATTCTTTTTTTTTCTTACCTTTAGGCAGTAATCCTCATTTGCTATTGGTGAAAAATATGAAAACAACTCATTTTCTCAAATACTAATGTCTTTACAGATGAGCAAACCTGGACCTTCAGAGGTTGTAAAAATGAGGGGCTCAGGTCTCCAGACTTTTAATTCATTATCACCTGAGTTATAACGTCTGATTCCATGGCCACATCGTGTCTGCCTTATTCCTACATCTGGTGTGATTGCCTTAAAATATTGACTGTTTTAAGTTTTATTTTACACAGTCACTATTAGAACAGAAATTTCTTTGTTCTTTGGTGTTCTGTACACCACTGTCTTATGGTGTACATTATCTGGATACCCTTACTTCTGAATTCTTTAGGACAGCTTATTAGTTTTTATACAAATATTAATTGAGGCCAATAAAGAAACTTAATTGCTATTTTGAAGATAGTTTTCCTTTACTTTTAAGTAGACTGTTCTTTGTACTTCTCAGTATTCCTTCAATACATTTGTATATGATCTTTTAAAAGAAAATATTTTTTAGTATATATGCTACCAAAGCAAGCACTATACTTTATCCTTTGAAAAACAGTATGCAAGGCTGGGCATGATAGCAAATGCCTGTAACCCCAGCACTTGGGAGGCTGAGGCAGGAAGATTGCTGCACGTTTAAGGCCAGCCTGGGCTACAAAGTGAGTTCAAGGCCAACCTGAACTGCATAATGAAACCCTAAAAAGCCAAAAAAAAAAAAAAAAAAAAAATCAGATCATGTAGAATTGCTTTTCATTTGATTAAATTTTAACATATTATGAGGTATTTATTAATCTTTTGATTACTAGTATCGTAACTCATGAATACTCCTGAATGACATTCTCTGGTAGGATGCAGTTTCTTCACATCAATATTTCCCTCACGCCATCACCGAAAACTGAGTAACCTAAATTTTTCAGTTTTTCCTCTAAAAGAACATATATTTTAATTATTGGAATTATCAAAATGTGTCATCTCTTGGCTGTTTTTACTTAAATAGATTAAGGTGAAAACTTAAATGTTGAAGATAGTATAAAAAGTCAAACTTTTCCACCTACTGTTTTTGAGGTATCATTTATCTGGCTTCAAACAGGAAAGTCTATTCTTTTGCTCTCCCTTCCCCTGGGAAGGTGAAATACTAAGCCTTGGTTTCAAATTTGAGGAGAAACTTCTGCTCTGTTAATTCTTGCCTTTTGTCACATGACTTCATAGCATTTTTCTCTTGAAGGGCCTTCAGAATATACCTTATAATTGATCCACCTTTTCATTTCATAGGGAAGAAAGACTCATAAGTGCTTTGCCTAAGATCTTGCAGCTGGTGCTTACCCTTAATGTTGGTGTCTAACCTGGGCAAGATGTGGTTAATACATCTACCCACTTCTGTTATTCATTTATTTATTTTTTTGTATTTTTTAGGGAAGGATCTATAGGTGTTCAGAGTCTCATTACTAGATTGGATACAAGGTGATCTACCTGTTTACAGCCTCCAGAGAGCTGGAATTATAGGCACACACCATCACACCCAGTCTCAATTGCCTCTCAGTGCACCCTGGGGGCAGGGCCAGCATGGCAGGCCCTGGGGATCCTCCCCACCCTGCCTGCTTGCAGGTGCTTTAATCCACTGAGCTATTTGGCCAGCCCTCCAATTCTTTTAGAATCTTTTATACGTGGCACTAATGATGCCCAGTCAGGCTGCTCTGAGCCAGCCTGGTCCGTGTAACTGCTGAGTCTGTGGCACCCCTGCTGATACTTCTTTAAGCATAGGTTTGGAACCACAGTGGTAGTGTTATTTCCCCAGCTTGTGCTATTATTCTTCTAATCAGCACAGCTTTAATTCTTTTTGATACAGGGTCTTGCTGTGTAGTTCAACTGGTTATCCTCCTTCAGCCTTCCAAGTGCTGGGATTACAGGTGTGTACCACCATACCTTGCTAGAAATTCCCGTGGGCACTGGTAGGGGCACTATGATAGGCAGCATAATGGACCCCTAAAGATGTTTGTACCCCTGTTCCTGGAACCTATGAACATGTTAGGTTACTTGGCAGAAGTGAATGGAGATTGCTAATTACCTGACTTTGGAGATTGTTTGGGATTAAACCAGTGATTCCAATGTAATCATGGTTCCTACAAATGGAAGAGGAAAGAAGAAGGAACCAGAGAAATCAATGCAGGAGAAGGCCTACATTGGTAGTTCTAGCTTTGAAGCCAGAGGGCAAGGCTGTGAGCATAGGAGATGTTTCCAGGGCTGGAAAAGGGAAAGAAATATTCTTTCCAGCCTCGTAGAATAATATATCTTGCAGACACTTTGATCTCTGCCCAGCAAGATCGGTGTTAGACTTGTGATTGACAGAACTCTAAGATAATAAACATTATTTGAAGCCATTAAATTTTGGGAAATGTGTTATGATGCTCATAGAAAACTAATAACAAATATTTATATCACTTCTCAGGAAAAGATCCTGACCTTGGTTCCTCCCTTTCTGTTGTTATCTAGTTGTTTCATTGACTATATTGATTTCCTTGTTTATCCATGTTCTTAGCTAGAACTTTGGATAAAACAACCTACTGCAAGCCATCCACTCTCAATTTGGCCATCTTTATTATATGGCTGCTCAGCATCTACTTATTGGATTTACAAAATATAATCAATGCCTAAAATGGCTAATTAAATTTTGAAACTGTTTGGCTGTGAACTTTTACTTTCCAGGAATTCAAGATCATGTACTCACTTGCTACTCCTAACTGGCTTGCCTTCTTAACCTGCAAGAAATTGTTTTGTCATTTCACAATATTTAGCAGGGAAACCATCTATATGATGACAAATGCATCCATTCAAAGCTTTGCTGTCTATGCTTTTTTTTTTTGTACCAAAGGATGGAGATTTTGAGCTGCTTACCTGTTTTATTGGGCTGACATACTTATTAGGCTAAAGTACACCTTTAACAGCTCCGTTTGCTAAGATGTGGTTCATGCATCTATTAGCTCTACAAGTGACATAATGATGACAGTACAACACCAAGTTTCTTATTTCCCATGGTTATTTTAAAATTGATTGGTGACTTCTGCAAAGGTGGCAGAGTGGCAGACGGCTAAGAAATAGCTTCTCCAAGACTTGATGTTCAGATACCGGAACCGAGCACCTCAAGGAACAGAAGTGGGGAAATGGTTCCTTGGGACCTTACATGGATCTGAAACAAGAATTGAAACCCACAGGGAGAGTAAAGAAATGGACTTCAATGTAAAAGGAGGTGGCATTCAGTGATTTCTCCCTAAGCCTTAACTCACTGTAAGCTCTGACTCACTGTGTGGGAGGGGCAGCTCTAACTTGCTAGGTGGGTGGTGACTACTGGTTACCCCAGAGGCCATCACAGAAAAACGCACCAATCTAACAGAGCAGTGGGTGCAGAGGAGTATAGTGGCTGGTGAGTGAGTTATTCAGGTTCCCTGTTAGAGGACAGTGGACTAGTAGCCGTCTTGGAGAGGGGCCAACTGAGCTCAGAATTCTGAACAGCTTTGGGCTCGCTCTATCTGGTAGCTCCCAGGGTCAAGGACAGGTAGAACCAAATTCAAGTCAGCAGGAGATAAAGGAGCCAAGTTAAAGCACCAGGAGGCACATGGAGCATTGCAAGATGAACAGATTGGGTTCCAACCTTATAAGCAAAACCTAACGTGAATGTAAGTGGAACTAAAGATTATCTGCTACCCTGCTCTAAATCGGTAGCTGGAATATTGGGATTGTTCAGTGTGGATCTGGGTTCTGTCTACCCCCTCTTGTCTACTAGTGACAGCAGAGACATGTTCTAAAGTGGACACTATTTTTTATTTTGTTTTTGTTTTTCTCTACTATATTCTCTTACATGGAACAACCCAATAGGAAGAGATAACAATCATGAGTATATATGCATTAAATTCCAGTGCACTCAGCTGTATGAAACAGTTATTACTGGATATGAAAAATCAGTGAAGCACTGATACAGTTTTAATGGGGGACGTCAATACCCATAAATCAACTAGACAGAATCAAAGAACTATCATAACTAAACCAAAGTTATGAACAGAGAGATTTAGTCGATGTCTATAGAATATTCCACCCCACAATATCAGAATACATATTCTTCTCAGCTGCAAATGGAATGTTCTCCAAAATAGATCATAAACTCATGGAACATGTTTGAGTAAATGCAAAGGAAATGAAATTATCCTGTCTTAGTTACTTTTCTTGTTGCTGAGATTGCTGAGACAAAATACCCAACTGAAGGGATCCATTGGTTTCACTGTGATTGGTTCTACCTGGGGAGAAACAGTGGCAGGAATGAGAAGGATAAACAAGAAGACAAAAGCAGGGCTAGGTGGTTGCTGGCATGCCTAATGGGCAAGACTAACACAACACATAGCAAAATGATCCTTTATACTTTTGTAAAGTACACATGACACAAGGTTTCCTAATAGCTGACCTTAACCACACACGATGTTTATACCAGGACAGAGGTATCTTGTTTGCTTTAGGGACTGAGGCCTAGTCCCCCCTACTCACAGTTTACTAGCTTCCAGTGGCTCCCAACACCCAACACCCAAAATTAAAGGAGAAAACATTTATTTAGATCAGAATTTGTAGAGGTTTCAGTTGGTGATTCGTTGCATTCAAGACGAAGTGGCAAAGATGGGCAAGTGTTCATGGCACTGAAAGACAGCAAAAGTAATGAGCAAAAGATGGAGACAGACTGTGTGTTTTTCATTCAGATTATTGGGTTTAGGTCTTTGGAATGCAGTCAGTGAATCTGTGAATGATTCACAAATGACTGGTGCTACCTCCAGAACCCCATCTCAAAGTGCATTGAAACTTTGGGGTGACATCCAGACATAATAACATTCCCTGGCTCCCCAAAGGCTCATGTATGTTCCTTTATGCAAAAGGCATTAATCCATCCTTTCTTTTCTCT
>PVKN010018880.1:0-16633 GCA_004027915.1 Capromys pilorides | reverse complement strand
AAAGATTAGTATGGAGTATTGTCATCTTATAAATTAGAAATTGTATTATATTTTAGTGATTAAGAGCACAAATTTATAAAATCTAGGAATAAACATACATGCAGGGAAAATATAATACCTCTACTAAAAATCCCCTATAAACACTCCAGAACTTTCTGACAGGACAGTTTTGCTATGACTTGTTGTTTTTTAAAGGGTGCTTTCAAAATGCTGCCTGCGAAGGTAAAGACACAGATAGTTGGTACCCATTAAATACTTTGGGGCCTGGTTTTGTACAGGCATTCCAGAATTCCATTGTTTTTATCAGTCCCCTGCCATCTTCACTTCTTCCAAGTTTTTACTTTGCCTAATAATGTGAAGAAAGAAAAAAAAAAAAAAAAAGATTAAGGGCAGCCACCTTTCCCTGCTACCTGTAAAGGTGAGGGTCACCATGAAAACCATGATGCACCAGAGAACAGGTGTCCATGCACATGAGGCCTTCAGGATTTGTTCCCCCTGCGATGTCACACTTCCTTCCACTGGACACTTCCGTCTGCGCCAGCCAGCAGTCTGTCCAGGAAATGCGTTTCCCTCATAGTCCTCACCAGTTTGGCCAGGATTCCAAGGTTAATTCAATTGTGCCTGGAGGAGCAGCTCTTCCTTTTGTGGTCCTGGAACAAAGCAAGAAGGTAGGCCATCTCTGTTCTGAAGAAGTAGGCAAAATGTCATCACACAGTAGCCTGGCTCTAAGTTTCCTTAGAAAAGAAAATCATCACATGCAGTTCATAGGATTATTTCTGCAGGGCTGGTACAGAAGATTCAGTGCCAGATGTCAGGCAGATAGATCTATGTGCAAGAGCATTTCCCTCTGTGCGCAATGACCCTTGTTCACAGTGTCAAGCTAACAGTCATTCAGTCTGATCCCTGACTCAAAAGGCACCTGTGCTATGTTCATACACAATGTGTGTGCTCATTACAGCCCTCGTCCGCAGGAGTGGATGTTCAAACAATGCAGAGGGAGGGAATTCCAGGCCCACACTTGTTTCACTTCCAGCTGTCACTAACTCAAGGAGAATCCCACACTCCTGGATTACCACTGCTACAGCTCTGACCTTTAGGATCATCGAGTCAAGGGAATTTTTCTCAGAGCTGATCTTTTGAAAAACCACTGGTATCTTTGAGAGTCCTAAAGCTCAGATGCATTTACTTTTTGTAAAGAGAGTACAAACATCAGCTCTGGTTGAACTGATTTCTTAATAAGCAAACATATGTTTATCATATTAATGCCACTGGGTTAGCATCAGTGTGGTATAACTAGAGACCGTACTCAAAAGTGAAATAAATCAGACCTGAGTGTGCAAGCATCTTGTTGTCTCACTAGTGTGAGAACCTGAAAGAATAAAAAAAATCTGAAAGGTGCAGTAGGTACTGTGAATGGGAGAGAAACTGGATAAAGTGGAGGATCAGCTAGGATGAAGGAAAGGAGGAAAGAAGGAAGGAAGGGAAAAACATGTATATATGTGCACAGGATAGCTGGAATAATTGTATTGCTGATTTATGCTGGCCCATTGAAGGGAATAGTTAATGTTGAACTTGTTTTTCTTCTTTTTATTTGTTTTTTGCCCAATTTTGTGTGTTTATGTCTGGTAATCTGAACAACTAATTTGGTGACAACTATGTATAACACAACCACTACTGTTGGATTCCTATTATTTTGTTTAGTGAAATTTGGTATCATTTCTAATATGCTTTTTTAAAACCATTTTTAT
Source organism: Capromys pilorides (assembly GCA_004027915.1). Classification (NCBI taxonomy): domain Eukaryota; kingdom Metazoa; phylum Chordata; class Mammalia; order Rodentia; family Capromyidae; genus Capromys; species Capromys pilorides. Next base: position 14,885 of record PVKN010018880.1, on the reverse strand, counting down.
TTTCTTTAAAATATAAAATAAAAAATAACTGAAAATAAAAAGAATAATACAATTCCCCCTGGAAGCAGTGAGGATTTTCCACAATGAGGTCCTCAGCTGCTCACATGGCTCCCACTGCAGCTGTCTGTAGGATTACGACAGGGCCACATGTAAATTGGCAGGTTGCCCGATGACACTGAAAGCAACATACTGTGAACTACAGAGAGTTGAGTGCATATGAATATTATATACAGATCACATGCACTTTGTGGTGGACTGGAACTGTCTTGCAGGTGTGTTCACAGGTGCTCAGATTCTCTAACCATCTTCGCCCACGTCAGGATTCTCTCTCCTGGCCCTTCCCTGTCTCCTGCCCCTGTTCTCTCACCAGGCCCTGCCCTCTCACCATGATGTTTGCCTCTTCCACCTTTACATCAAAATTTGGGCTTCCCACTCTGGTATCAGTGCCTCTCTGTGTGACAGCAGTGAGCATTTCAGCACATATATCAAAGCACTGTGTTGTGCACATTGACTATGTGCCATGTAGATACTGCATATGCTTCGAAAGGAAAGATAGAATACAAAATATATTGTGTACATACAAAAAGTTGGCCTATTTAATGTGATTAGAATACAAACAAAAATGCATTAGCTTGATAATGCTTGCAGATAGAGCTCTAAAGTTGGACATTTGCCTTTTAAAAGATGTTTTTAGGAATATTGCTCTGAGCAGGCGGGGTGGCACACCCCTATAATCCCAGCACTTGGGAAGCTGAAGCAGGACAATCAGTGTGAGTTTGAGACCAGCCTGGGCTACAAAAGTGAGCACAAGGTCAGCCTGAACTGCATAGCGAGAACCTGTCTCAAAAAGACAAAAAAGAAAGAAAGAAAGAAGAAAGAAAGAAAGAGAGAGAGAGAGAGAGAGAGAGAGAGAGAGAGAGAGAGAGAGAAAGAAATCCTTTACCCCAAAGAAATACTCCTTAAATTAAGAAGGAGGAGAATGGACTTCTATCCTAGTCTGGAAAGCTTAGAGACTTAGTGAGACCTTTTCTCAAAATTAAAAAAAGAAAAAAGAGCATGGGATAGAGCTTAGTGTGAAGCTAAGTGCGACCACAGGGCCCAGGGTTCAATCCCCAGCACTGAATAAATAAATTTAAAAAATTAAAAAGTCTTTTAGGATTCAAGCTTATAATTTTATAGTTCTGCTGGCTTCAGTACTTCCTAAAATGTTTTCTCTAGGTTTTTTTTTTTTTTTGTATCTCTTAATCATGGAAACAGAGAAAACCCACTTAAATTCTCAGCCCTTATTTATTTATTTGAGCTTAGTCTCCAGTTAAAACTTTTATTTTTTTTATGGGACTGGGGTTCAAACTCATGACCTTGCACTTGCCAGGCAGGCACTTGTGCCACGGAGCTATCTCCCAAGCCCCTAAAACTTTGATTTTGTTAGAGCATGTACCAGATAGGCAGGAATGCACTACCACAGGAAGGTGTCTTGATAGTTCTATACCTGATATTATTTACTTTTCATTGTTTTCATGCACTGAGGGACAACTTCCCTAAGTCTCCAAACCAGAAAGTCAGTGAATAATAATAGAAAAACAGAAACTAGAGTGAGCATTAATTATGCTTTATATTATTTGGTTCCCTACTTCACTGGTGTTCCACTTTCTATCCTTGCATGCACCAAAAGTCTTGTGTGGAAGTGCAAAGCCCTGCAGGAATTGGTCGGTTGGTTTGTTGAGAATAAGTTCCATTTATAGACATAAAGCTTCACTGAATCCATAGCTTCAAAGTCCTTCAGACCACAGGGCTCATCAAACAACCCTTCACAAAAGGAAGTTAGCCAAGAGCCCCAACTCTACAGCAAGCTCATCCTACCAACCAGAAATCAGTGAGGAGTTCCACTCAGCTGCTAGGGAGAGACAGTCAAGCAAGAGTGGCTACAAGCAGAAGAGTCTTTTCACATATGAAGAATCAAGTCTGAAGACAGACATGTTCCTGATGATCCTGGAGTGTCCCCATCAGTGTCCTAGATTCTTTCCATGTGTCACCCATGACATAGTGCAAGTCCATTCTTGGGTTTGCCTCATCTCTTGGTGTATCCAGTAGGATGAGCAAGACAGCTTTCGCTAGCTCCACAAGAGGGCGTTACAGCCCCCCTAAACACCTTATCACCCACCTCAGTTGACTGGTGATCTACTTCTGTAAAGAAAGCTAAACAAGTAAGTGTAGTGTTTTATTTTTTCAAACAATCACTGCATTCCCAAATACTACAACCATTTACTAAGTGCAGGGACTCTTTGGATGAGGTATTATTGAGGCTACTAGTCTCCAGGACTGAAAGGTATGGGGAAGATTCTAAAAGGTGCCCAGAAGATAAGAGGAACCAAAACAGGAACTCCGTGACCTTTTTTAGTACATGAGATGCTGAAAGATAGGCGGCAAAATGAAGTGTATAGATTATACTCATTCTTGTATATGCTTAAGGATTAGAGACTTTTGAGAATAGATTCCAGCATGTCAATTTTTCTTCCCAGTGTTATCAGTTCTGAGATAAGAAAACTTCAGCCTGAAATTGCTTAAAGTAGAAAAAGAAAAACCTCTCAGGAAAATCAATAAAGGGGGATTTTAAGCTTCTTCTATCACAATCAATATTTATTGAAAGTCTCTCAGGTGCAAAGCCCTGGGTTAGGCCCTGGTGGGTGGGCTGGTGCGAAAGAGGAGGAGCAAACTCCTCCTTTACCCCTAAAACTTGTACAATCCAGCCACTTAATTCAAAGATTTTACTGGAACACCTTGAAAGCATCTATTACAAACAGGAGCCGGGTGTTTTATTTCATTAAGTTGCTAATACCTGGAGCAGTACTTTGTTCATTCATTCTAGAAGCAATAGAAGGACGAGGCTGTGACAGCTCGGGGCATTAGGAGGGATTTTGAGCATCCAGGCACTGCGCATGTGGGCGTTGCTTTCCCGCTTATCCTCTCACCAACCCATTGAGGACCCAGAGCACAGCGTAGAGACCCTGCCAGCAGGGACATAGTGCATGTGAGGTAACGGGTGGCCTGGAGCTCAGTGGCGGCCTGGGAGATGACGCTGGTGGATCTGCGGATTTTGGCTTCTGACTGCAACAAACAGCTAACCGTAAAGAAATCCGCCCAGTAGATTTGAAATATGCAACGTGGTAAGTACATGAGAAAAGTCTCAGAGCAGAAGAGTGGCATATTCCAAATTTTACATGTGACTCATAAGGAATGGCCTTATTCTGTTGGTAGCAAAAGGCAGATGGGTTCCAGTACTGCGCCCTAAGCGCGCTGCCTGAGCGGCTTCGAACTCTGCTCTAAGCCTGCTAAGGTTCTCTGAAGACGCTGCGCAAGCAAAGTTCTAGTCTAGCTCCCCGCGGTTCTAGAGTTGGTGTTTCCACGCACTCAGTGCGCCGCGGATCTCAAAAGGGTGAGCGGAAGATGAAATTAATGGTTTCCCTTTTCTCAAAAACAAGCTTAGTGGCTTCATTTAATCATTCGACTCTTAAAAAGTAATAATACCTTTTGAGAATAGATTTAAATGCTATATATCATACCCAGATATAACTGCTTATTTATTACGTTCAGTACAAATAGTTCCAGTATGTTCAGGTGTATAAGCTCAAAGTTTTCTGCTCAGTCTGCACAACGTGTGTCCAATCCCTCCTCTCTTTTTTTTAATATATATGATAATTTAACTATCCAGTTGGAATCAGTAAAGGACTGGATTATAGTTGCTTGCTTATTAAATATGTTCATTTATTTTATAGCACTTTACTCTAGGTACAATGCTGAATCAGAAACAAACTGTGCTCTCAGAATTCTGGAGAAGTTCATTTATTGAACTAGAGTTTAGTTCACCATTAGTTATTTCCTTGGTTTTTGGTTTGTTGTTTTTTTGTTTGTTTGTTTTGTTTTGAGACAGGGTCTTGCTATGTAGTCGAGGTGTCCTCGAATTTGCTCCATAGCACAGCCTGCCCTTCAGCTCACGCTGATCCTCCTGCCTTAGCCTCAACAGCGCGGGATTCCAGGCGAGCACCCCCTCGTGCTGTTGCTCAAGCACAGTCATTATCTTGTAAACAGACACCAGAAATTCATGGGGCAACCTGTGAACCCTCACGTGAGAGCCAGTGATCTGTTGAGTCACGTGGTTCTAGGGCACAGAGCACCTCCATCAAGAGGACTAAGGGTGAAATCCCAGGGGGACAAGATGCTGTGCGGTCTATCTTCAACAGAGTCCTGTGGAAAGCCGGGAAAGGGCGCTCTGGGCCGAGGGAAGCCCATGGCAAAAGAACAGGACTAAACTCCACTCAGAGCTCGCTGTGCAGAGCCTATGCCAACTCGGGTGCTGGCTAAGCCTTCCCACATCATTTCATATTAATTATCTTATATCAAGAATTCACAAGCACAGAAATATTTTGAGACCTTTTGCTCGTTCTTCGGACACGAAGTGCATTACCCGCTACATTAGGAACTTTTGGTTACTCTCTGTAAGAGTGGGAGCTCGGAGCCTGAGGGAATCAATACAGATTGATTCTAGAGAATCACATCAGAGGTGGCACACAAGGGACCCCACTGTCTGTTGCTCTTGGAAGACCCTGAGAAACTAATACGTATAGGTGTGGTCCTCAGGCATGGAAGATGACAGCCTTCACAGGCAGGGCTGTGCTGACCCTGGGAAAGGACTAATGTGTATATAAATAATCAAGTATCTGCATGACCATGTCCTGCAGTTCCTAAGGTATCAAGATTTTAGGTGGTTTAAATGACCACCATGTGGCCCTTTAAATCTTGTATACACAGAGGTAATTTTCAGAATTCTGGGATAAAATTTCTCATATTAGGAAAAATTACATTGACTGATGCAAAGATTTGTCATCAATTCCAAAGGAAAATCTGACTTTAATTTTGGATTTTTGTTTTCTTTCTAACATTAAATAATAATCTTGTATATTGTAATGACACAAAGAAGTATTGATATAACAGATACTGTCATAAGGCAGTAGACTCAGAAACAAAATCAAGACATGCAGGATTTGCATTTCCATGGAACCTGTAAGTCATGAAATTGATTTCAGGGGTAAGTAAGTTTCCTTCCAATAAATTCAATTATTACAATAAGTATTGGTGAAATGTTTGCTATTCATCAGGTTATTTTCCATTATAATATTTCTCATATGCTAGATGCTAGAAGGTGGATGTCTATAAAGATTAGATAGGATGCAGGCTCTGCACACTGAGCCTAAAACCCAGCACCTAGATGATGAGTAACAGGGGCCCTGTCATGGATTGGTACAATGTCCCCATGGGAGAGGGAAAAGGAAAGGGGCACCAGGATGATATAGGTGAAGCAGGCAGAGTTGTGTAAACTTTTTATTTTTTATTTTTATTTTTTTGTATTTTAGGGAAGGGTCTACAGGGTGTTCAGGGTCTCACTTCTAGATTGGACGCATAGTTATCCACCTGTTTACAGCCTCCCAAGAGCTGGGATTACAAGTGTGCACCACCACTCTGAGTCTCAATTGCCATCTCAGCACACCCCAGGGGTGAGGCCAGCACAGCAGGCCTGGGCATTGAACCTCAGTTCCATGTGCCTGCTGCAGGCACTTTAGTCCACTGAGAAATTTGGCCAGCCCAGAATTTTGTAGACTTGAAGAAGCAGCTTTGATAAGGTGTTAGAACATGAAGATGACAACTTGGATGAGTGAGAAGAAGCCAGCAACCTGGCGAAGCACATAGCTCTGGGGGCTGCAGATAGTCTGGGTGACAGAGGCACCCGGGGTTCCTGTCCCTCCTCTTCTGAAAGCATGCATCAGTCGCATTCCACAGAAGAACGCTTTGCATGTTTCAGGCAGAGTAGACGTTCATAATCAAAGGCACTAGAGAGTTTTATTAAATGTTGTTCTGTTTTTAAACAAGAGGGTGACATCCCATTGGAGGGCAGTCTAGTGATCAACCTTGTGCTTCATTCTTGCCACCACAGGCAATTCACAGAGAGTCCTAATGGTATATCCCCAGATGCCAGCTGGTACGTGTGAGGGTGTCCCATCAAGTTTATCTAAGTAGTGAAATGAAATTATCAGTTTCTTTTGAAATGTGAGTCAGTGTTGTGCATTGATGAGGACAACATGGCCTATCAACTAAACAATATGTTGTATGTTTTAGTTTGCTCCTCTGTCAAATGGGGCTTATGATTGAACTACTGTGTAGCTACGAGAAGGAAAGCCTTTAAAGCAAAGGATGCGGTCCAAACACTACACAACACACAATACTATATTTTGTTTTGTTGAAGAAAAATAAGTGGATGTGAGAAAGCTAATCCTGGGAACTGCTTTTTTAAAAAAGAGCAGACAGTGCCTCTAAGGGAGCACGACTCGAATGTCTACTCTCAGCAGGTACTAGATGCCTGTTCACCTTATGTAATTTAATCTGTCAATCTCATTACAAATATGAGCTACAGAAGTTGGAAATGCTTATCTGAACAGGGAAGCTATCTATAAGCTGTAAAACGCAGATACATTGGAAAGAAACAGTTCTGAACAATTCAAAAATCTTTGTATTGCAAGTCTCACTAGGATGCCATATTTTTTTTTCATACATTAGCTGAAATAATATTTTGACCCCAAGGAATTGTTTAGATTTGATGGGGGAATAAGATGGGTGCATTTGCTCTTTCTATAATTGTGCCAACCTCTATTTGAAAATATGTCAAATGGAATAGGAAAATGTTAGACTGATTGCTTTATGTACAAAATGTTAATTTGTATATGTGTTACATGAAACACCATTTTAAATTTCAGAACTTGTATTAGTGTTTGCTCAGATTTTGGGATAATGGGATTCATTAAAAAAATGAGGAGACACATTAACTTGTAAAATTACCTGATAATTCTAAAAATGTGGGAGTACAAAATGCTGACTTTTTCGATTATTTTCCATGGTTATTTGAATACTAAGAGCTGGATGTATTTAACTATAATTTTAGGAGAATTGCTTTTTCTGTCATGGAAATGATTACAGAGGTAGATTCCTAAGTGTCTCTTCAAGGAATATGACTAAAAATGTAAATAGAAAGTAAATGTGAGTTGGATAATTACAACCTAAAGGAAATTTTAGTCTTAGCTAAAGTATACCATGGCATTACATATATGCATTAGCATTATTACTTAAGATCAATTAAGATTTTGTCAAATAAAACATGATTTAGTCCTTGTAGTAAGGAAAATATAGCAACATCAGGAGAAGACGTCCTATGCAAGTGAAAATTATATTCATTAGGAACAAAAAAATCACACCTGCAAATATTTGTCCCTTTCTGTAAATTTCATATTGAAACTCTGGGGAATTCAATAGTGTGGTAAATGTAATTTGTAGCTCTTTACAATTATGGTCTAAATAGTTGAAGTCTAGAGGGAATTTGCCTATTTGATTTTCAAATTTGCATCACTTAAAATCCAATCAGGCCAACTGTTCAGATTTTTATTAGATATGAAATACATGAATGGGTTCAGAGCCTGCACTGTGTATTGGAAGAATATGTCTGATTTTACAGCAGACCTTAGCTAAGGGGTTCAGTTAGCTTGTAGCTCAACCTCACTCCTATAAAGATTGTTTACTGACTGCTTGAATTGCTAACATATTATACCCTTCGATTTTCAGTAATCGGTGTTTTATAAGCCAGCAGATTGCCTTTGATTTTTGAGAATTTGTGGTAACATATTGAGTTTAACAGATTTATGCAGGAATGTAAAATAAAAATAGTGTAGCAGGCGCTCAAAATTTTAGAACACAGAGGGAATTAGGTTTACAGATGGTTGATACAGATAATGGCATTGAGTAATTTAACCATGTAAGGTAATCTGTTGTTGACAGAATATATTAACATTTACCCGGCATATACAGGTACTTGAGTTTGGCCATAAATTCAACCTAGAGTGAGACATGTCATTTATAGTGTAAGTCTAAATTCTGAAATCTGCAAAATATGCATGGGTTTGAGGATTTATTTTAGGGAGCTAGTCTAAGAGTTTGCCAAAGTATTCTATATAATTAATTCAGCCCCTCTGCCTTTAACATCATCATTTTTTCCAACTGCTGGAAATCTAAATCATCAGAGAATGGTGAAGGGATGTAATGAATGGCTGTGGCTGTCTTCCTGCAGAAGGGAAACCACAGAAGGCCTGGAGTCCACCAGTTTTCTGTGTTTTGGCACGCCATGGGTTCAGGTTTACCTGGCCTACTCTGAGGTTGGGATCATTTCCTCTTCCAGTGACCTTTTTGTTCACAGAGAGCACCCTGGTTATTCCTAAGGGGCAGATCACCCAGAGACTCTGGCTTTCGCCAAAGCACACGATCCAGTTGCACTGAGGCACTGTTATTCAGGTCGCCCTGCATCAGCTGGGAGCTCAGGGCGGCAGCTAAGAACTCAGTCATTTGTTTACTCATCTTGGTCCTCTCTGTGTAGCAGTGAGGGAACAATATGAGAATGCCACTCCAGGTCAGATCAAAGGTCAAGGCAACAACATTAATCACTAAAGCTGGAATTTTCAAACTCTGCCAAACCTCTCTTTATACCTAAGCCTTGCTGTAGAACAATGGCTCCTCCTTCTTCTGTTTCTACTTGGAGAGAACAGAGTCAGGCGTTGGGTTGACCAGGAGCTACACTCCTGCTGCTTAGTTGGGTTACTGAATAGGCGAGGAGCAGGAGGTATGGTGGCAGTGTACCCTGGAGTGCTGGGGTTCCAGGAACCTCACAGTGGGCAGGATGAGAAAACCTGCTAAGAGGCTGGGTGACAGCTGACTGGTAGAAGGGGAGGGGTTTGAAGGGATGATCAATCTCAAACCATTTTACAGATATCAAGCTGCAAACACGTGGGTACAAGTAACTGCACCCCATTTGCCTTCCCGCCAGATGTTACTGATGGACCTAGTTTCTGGGCCCTTCTTTGGGTCCCCCAGTCAATACCAAGGCCAGGCCATATTACCAAACAAAACCAACTTCTTTCGTTCCTTTTTGTCAATCTTGTTCCATTCACTTAGGGCTTCCTAAGAGCAGGTCCTTCTGAAGGCCCTGTGTGGCCCCTGTATTGAGGCATGACTTTTATTGATTGGAAGGGTTTCAGCTCAGTAAACTTCCCCTTGGCCACCTGGTGTATGAGAGAATTATGGTCACCCAATGGCAAAGGGAAACCCCGTCTCATCCCTCAGTCCCTTAGAGGACAGTGACAACAGGCTGAATCACAAAGGTAGTGAACACACTGAATGAGCCTTGGGAGCCGGCAGAGAACAATGACTGGGGGGCAAATGTTGCAATCCACAGTGCAGACATATGTGTGTGTGTGTGTGTGTGTGTGTGTGTGTGCCTGTCACTGTAATGAAGCACAGACACAACAGTTAATGACAGGACAGAGCAGGAAGCAGTGAGAAATAAACATGATGACAATTGAGAGGTTCTGACTCCCTTCCCCTGCAAAAAAAAAATCTGTCTTCAACAGAAAAAGAGCAAATGCTTCCTCAAGCTGACAGTCAACCCCGTTGCACCAACAGGGCCTGATATCCTATTCCCAATTAGTCCCACGTGCTATGGGAATTTCTTCCTACAGGAATTTCTTTCTGTCCTCAGGTAAAACTCTAAAAAGTGAAATTATGAGTCTGAACAAATCCTAATTGATATGTAAGCCCATAAGAAGCCTTTTAGCATATTTTGACTTCCTACCTGGAAGACAGCATCCCACAAAGATGAGGAGGAAAGAAGAGACCAAGATTTCAGACTCTTAAGTGTGTGGTAATGAGGATTGAACCCCAAATCTTCGCAATGAGCTACATGTAGCTCTTACCAATTTTATTTTATTTGGAGATGATCTCATTAGGTGGCCCAGGCTAGGCATGAACTTGTGACCTTCCTGCATCAGCTTCCCCAAGTGCTAGAATGACAGGCATGTGACACCTCACCTGGCTAAAATTTCAGAATTTTAAAGCTACTTCCTTGAATGCATCCACCTCTTTTGCTCAGTGAGAATTAGTTAACCCTGGTTCCATTAGGTCCCTGTGAATAAAAGTAGCAGTATTTAGTGACCGTCTCAGTCACTCACTCCTTGCTGAGATGCGATACCCATTGCCTACGATTTAAGGGAACAGAAATTTATTTTGCCTCCTGTTTCAGTTGATGGTCAGCTGGTTGTCAGTCAGGATAGCATGGTGGAGGAAAAGCTTCTCAAGACATGAGCCTCAGGAGGTGGAGAGAGAGAAATCCTCTGGGCCGTGCTCCCAGGGTGCCACTGCCTCCAGTGACCAATAAGTCGGTCATAATCCCCTGTAGTCTTATACCTTTCAAAAGCACCCTCCTGGGAGACATCTAGGTACAAAACGTGACAGTCACATAACACAGTGCTGCAAATCAAACCACCATACTACCTGGTGGACTAGAGCAGTGCGAGCAGTGTGTTGTGTCACAGGGAACTGAGCAGGGGTCTTCATGGCTTCCAACAGACTTCCCTGCAGAGATCTCTGCTCTCTTAGGGCAAAAGGAGGGCTGTGGTGGTTATCCCATGTGGGCTCTGGGATTTCGGGGATATCAGCAGGTATTGATGTTGCCCTACCTGGCGTCATTTTTCTGGCTGCTCCTCAGAGTCAGAAGCAGAGATCACAGTTGTTAGACCAGACATGGCTCCTGAGGTGTACCCTAGAGATGCTGGGCTAGGGGTCCCAGGCACCCTGGAGGAGGAGAGGGATACAACAAAAGGTGCCTGTGGGCTTCCAGTCAATTCATGCCCCCTTCTGGTGGTTAGTGGGAACAGACAAAGGTCAGGCTTTCTTTCTGTCTCACTGATGTCTGAGTGTTGTGCCGTGGATCCCAGGGTTCTGCTTCACAGCACTAGAGCTGGCCAAGGACAGCAGTCCTAAGTGTGACAGCGGGCAGCTCATTCTCTCAACAGAGAAGATGAAAAGATTGAGCCAGATCTTCAGGACCCCCTACTTTCCCACAAGACATGGCCCAGAGCAGGTGCTCTATAGAGGGCCTGCCACCAGAGAACTGCTTGGCTTTTGGCAGAAACGCAGGCCTCTGTATGGGTGATGCTTTGGTGACTATGCCATCCTCATGGAGCATTTCCAGGAGCAGCTGTTGCTGCCAGGGCTGAACTGAGGATCGGGGCTTGCTGTGCTGCCCCTTGACCCCAGTCTACTTTGCTAGGCCCAAGAGCTGGGCAGGTTACTCAGCCGAGAGCTAATCATCACCCAGTTAAAGAGCAGCAAGCCAAAAAGGTTCAGCAGTACAAGGAGGTGAGGCCCCACCATAGAACAAGAGTGCTGAGTGCGCCAACATCTTTGCCAGAAAGCTCTGCTTTCCTGCCACCTATGCTGCTCTTGGCCCTGCTGTAGGCCCTTGTGGGCTGTCTCAGTATGGACGGTTTCGAAAGCTGAAGGGAAGGCAGAGAGAGCAGGGTTGAGCTCCCTACTTCTGGCCAGTTGGGCCACTGTAGATGGGGATATTTACCTCTTTCAATGTAGACCTCTTATACAACTGTCACCTCCCTCTTTCAGGAGCTTCAGTTGTCTGTCGCTACCTAAGAGCACCTTGATTATCTTCGAGGTACCCTGTTCCTATAAATTCACCCTTGTAAATTGTTCCTATAGTAAGACCTCTTCAGGTTGTCATAAATCAGTCAAGTCTTCTGTTTCTTTCTGGAACTTTGACTGACAGAGCCATCCAGGCTGGTTCCCTGGGATGATGTGGTTTGTAGCCACTGTCTTTACACTCTACAAGCAGTACTGACTCTGGTCTTGGCTACACATGTAGAACATTGGATTCCCTACAACCCTCTCCTCCCTGAGGTTGCAGCCAAATTCAAGGCCACCCTACTGACTGTCAGCCTGCACCAACCCATTGGCAGGCCTTTAAGGTGCCAAGTCCCTCTGGTTTGCACCAGAGCACAGGCTCATTGCCTGGCAGCAGCACCTTTGTGACTTCACAAATTGAAATCACCAGGAGACAGCACTGCGTGTTCTGTCATCCTGTAGTCTTGGCCTCTTAGGAAAGAAAGACAGCAGCCTAGCCAGCACATAGGACTATCCACAGTGTTTCTGAGGTTGCTGCTGGCCCCTTACAGATAGAGATGACAGCCCCAAAAGCACTGGGCACTGACATGGCCGTGAATATAGGGATCCTCAAGTAAGGAGGTTGTACTAAGGGGACAAACTTAGAAAGATCAAATTCACATATGTTGAGTGCCTCAAATTCAGTGTGGCAGGCAAGATGATCAACTGCAAAGGACTAATTAGAGCAATTTCTCCCAAGGGAAATTGAAATCCTGATGTTACTAAGCTATGCTCCATCATCCATATCAGTGAGATATTTGAAACATCTGATGGGGTCTAACTCATGATGAACCTCAGTGTGAGGGGAGCCCCCTCCAAATACAGGTAACCCTGCAAGAGAGTGATGCTACTGAGAACTTCCATTGGCTCTCCTTGGCTGTCTAGTGCTGCCACAACCTATAGGTTGTTATCTACAGTGGCCCCAAGTGTGAGAACTTCCCCCTTAAGAGGACATCAGCATGAAGCTGACCTCAGCTTCTCCAAGGGCTATACCTGGGACAGGAGTGATGAACATGCATGAAGCCTTTCTGATGTCAGCAGTGTATATGGCCCACTCAAGGTGATGCAGCATATCCCCTACTGGCCCATGGTGCTTGGCTCCTGGAGCTTAAGGTTAAGTGTCTCCATGATGGTAGGTGGTGCTATGCCCTACAGTGACTCCAACCTCACAAAAATGTAGCTGGTGCAGAGGAATCCTGGGATAACTTCCTGTGCACCACATACCCACACAGCAAGGGCAAGGACTTCATCCACCACATGCGGTACCCTGAAGTCAACTGACAGCTGCGCATGGAAGACCGCCTTAGCCACTGCTGGGTGCACCCACAAGCATGGCATGTGTACTCTCCAGCCTGCAGCAGGGAGAAGAGAAGCTCTTGAAGTGCAGAGCCCTTAGGACTCCTGAGCCTGGCTCTGACCAGATGGCAACTGCCATGCAGGAGCCATGGGCAGAGGTGTATTCTCAGGCATGGCTCAAGACACAACCCCAAAGAGCTGAGATGCGAGGTTGCCAGGCAGTCAGGGATGCTGGGCTTCAGTTATGAGCAGCTGACCAGGGACACACAGGGAGGCCCCTGCCAGCAGATGCCAGAGACAGAGCCAAGGAGCCTGAGGTCCTCAAGGGATAAGAGGGCTCATGCTGAGAGCCTGAACCTAGAAGGAGTCAAGGCAAGCCAGAGCAGTTAGACAGACCTGGGTGCTCTAGTTAATTTCTTCTCCCTCCCTTTGAACTGTGAATTCATAGCTGGGACAGAGCCTTGGGGACACCTGCATGGGCAGAGGTCAGAATGGACAGTGTGAGCAGTGATGGAGAGAATGGTAGGGGAGCTGCTGCTCCAAGGGGGAGGTCCACCATTGTGGGATGGGGCTGGAGAGAGGGAAAGAAAGGGAGGCAGGTAGAGAAGAGAGAGAGATGTGGAGGGATCCAAGCCACCCTGCCATCACCACCCCAGGGCATCCAGCTGCATAAGGCTGTCAAGGAGGCTAGAGGGAATGACTGAGGAAGGTTAAGCTAACTGTCTGCCCTTCCTCAGCTCCCCCATAGGCGGCATGATGTCTTCTGCTCTGTCTCCCATGAATACCTTGAGCTGCCCCACTCTGGTCATTCTGTTGCTCAGGAGAAGGAAGGGACTCCCCTTGCAGGCCTGTAGTGTTCCACCATCCTGTGTGGCCTGGACCACGCCCCTTTTCCCTCCAGGCCCAGTCAGTTGTGTCCCTGCTGTAGATGAGAGGCTGACACTGACCAGTGGGCTGGCTATCATCCAGCCAGCCCTCACCTTGCCACAGTGGCCACTGTCTTTCACCTCCCTCTGACACTTTCTCATAGGGGCAGAAGCAATGATAGCTCATCTGCTGGCTTTTATCTTAGAACATTTGACACTTCTGTCACCCACCAGCATGTAGTCCTGGCTGGCTTGACAGGACGTGGTCTACAGAGCCTAGGCTTGACACCCAACGAAGCTTCAGGACACTGGCCCTTGGTAAGAGTCAGTGTCATCCTTTGCAGTTATTCCTGCTGCTTGGCTGGGCCTGGTGTCCTGTTCATGTAGGGCATGAACTCTGCATCTCTCAGCACTATGTCCTCAACCACCTGTCTTGTCCTCAGCAGGGGCACTTTCATACCAGAGGCAAGACAAGCCAAGCAAAACATCCTAATCTGTCCTGTCACATTCCTGGGGATATGCTCTTTGTACTCAGTGCCCACTTTGCCCCGTTTTGCTGGGTATTGCAGGTGACTGGGACATGCTCAGAGCTTGGTTGAGGGACCATTGAGGAAACATAGACGACTCTTGTGTAGCACTTGCTGAGGCTTCTTAAACCACTCTTGCTCACATAGCCAACATCCTGGTGAGTTGAGGAGCAGTTTGCATGAGTGAAGACATAGTGATAGCCAGAGGACAGGCTGAGGGGCAGCAGAGGACATGTACTCAGAGTGTGCAGGAGGAAGTCCCTGCCAGGAGGAAGAAACAGGCATGTCCATGGGTCCCACTGTCCTCAGCTGGCCAGCCTTCACCAAAGGGGTGAACTGTAGGAAACAACCCCCACTCATGGCTGGTCTGCTGCTTCTGGCTCTGGACTGACCCAACGGCTCTCTGAGGCCCTGCTGCCTGGTTGCAGACCTGTCTTCTTGTATAGCCCTCTGATTTTAGGAAGTCATATCTTCCACCCTCTGCCTCTGTGCCTGTTGATGTGGTCCACAGAGTATTTCTGGACAGTCAATTAAGTTGCTATCACCTTTGGGATTCGCTGTCACCCCCCCCCCCCCCCCCCCCCCCCCCCCCCCCCCC
>PVKN010018879.1:0-16633 GCA_004027915.1 Capromys pilorides | reverse complement strand
TGCAATTCATCTATGGGGGCCTGCCAGAGACTCCAAACAGCATCCTCATCTACTACGGATACTTCAAGTACCATTGGATCTGCTAGATCATATGGTCCTAAGGGCAGAGCAGCCTGAACAGCATCCTAAACCTGTTGCAGAGCTTTTTCCTGTTCTGGGCCCCACTCAAAATTAGCAGCTTTCTGAGTCACTCAGTAAATGGGCCATAACAGGATACCTAAGTGAGGAATACGTTGCTACCAAAATCCAAATAAGCCCACTAGGCGCTGTGTCTTCTTTTTGTCATGGGGGGAGCCAGATGCAATAACATCTCTTTCTTCAGAAGAAATATCTCTACATGCTCCATACCACTGGACTCCTAGAAACTTCACTGAGGTAGAAGGACCTTGAATTTTTGTGGGATTTATTTCTCATCCTCTGGCTCTCAAATGCTGTACTAACAAATCTAAGGTGGTTGCTACCTCCTGCTCACTAGGTCCAATCAGCATAATATCATCAAGGTAGTGGACCAGTGTAATACCTTGAGGAAGAGAAAAGCGATCAAGGTCCCTGTGACGCCCTAAGTTGTGACGCAGGGCTGCAGAATCAATATACCCTGTGACAAGACAGTGAAGGTATATTGCTGGCCTTGCCAAGTGAAAGCAAATTGCTTCTGATGGTCCTTATGGATAGGTATGGAGAAGAAGGCATTTGCCAAATCAACAGCAGTGTACCAGCTACCAGGAGATGTGTTAATCTGCTCAAGCAAGGAAACTATATCTGGTACTGCAGCTGCAATTGGAATCACCACCTGGTTCGGTTTACAGTAGTCTACCATCATTCTCCAAGACCCATCTGTCTTCTGCACAGGCCAAATGGGAGAACTAAATGGAGATGTGGTGGGGACCACCACCCTTGCATCCTTCAGGTCCTTGATGGAGGCACTAATCTCTGCAATCCCTCCAGGAATACGATACTGCTTTTGCTTCACTATTTTACCAGGCAAGAGCAACTCTAATGGCTTCCATTTAGCCTTTCCAACCATAATAGCCCTAACATGACAGGCTAGGGAACCAATGTGAGGATTCTTCCAAGTACTGAGTATGTCTACCCCAATTATACATTCTGGAACAGGGGAAATGACTACAGGATGGATTCGAGGACCTATTGGACCCACTGTGAATCGGACCTTTGCTAAAACTTCATTGACCACCTGCCCTCCATAGGCCCCTACTCTCACTGGAGGGCCACTATGGTGTTTTGGATCCCCTGGAATCAGTGTTAGTTCAGTTAGCGTCCAGTAGTCCCCAAAATGTCTGATCATTCCCCTTTCCCCAATGTACAGTCACTCGGTCAAAAGGCCGTAGGTCCCTCTGGGGAAGGATAGGAGAAAGATTGACTGTACAACTTCCTAGGACATTAGGATCCTTCCCCAAGGAGCCCTGGCCTCCCCATCATTCAAGGGGTTCTGGGTCTGTAAACTGGCTCAAGTCTGGGAACTGGCTGAGGAGCCAGGATTGCTTATTACCACAATTTGAAGTAGGTCTCTGTTCTTTTGCCTCTAAATTCTTTCATTTATTTAAATCCAGCAAAAATTTTGTAGGTTTCCCATCAATTTCACTTTTGGGAACACTGTGGCTAATCAGCCAATGCCACAGATCTATGTGTGTCAGATTATTCTGGTTATTGTTCCGCTTCTGCTGTCCATGGTGATTAAGTGCAGCCACTTGACCTCTGCTACTTGGGGATCAAATCAAGCCCATGGCCCTTAAATTTCCTAATTGAGTAACTGCTGTCCCCACTGTAAGGTCTGACATACAGAGAAAAGCAATGACAGGGCTCTTCAGGGATGCTGGTGCTCCCCTCACAAATCTGTTTCTCAAGGTGTTAGTGAAGGGCATGCTTTCAGGATCTTCCAAATGTGGAGGATTAGGTTTAACATGACGGATCCACTCCAGTATTCCCATTTCCCTAAGCCTCTAGATCCCTTCATCTACAGTAAATCATGGAATATCAGGCATCTCTAACTCATTCACTGTGGGTCATCTTTTGAGCCACACCTCTGCCGATCAGCCAAGCAGACTATTAACACCTTCCTTTACTCCACGAGCCACAACATTAAATTCAGAATCCCTAGTTAGTGGGCCCATATCAACAAACTAAGCCTGATCCAGGTGTATGTTTTTTCCACCCTTATCCCACACTCATAAAATCCATTCCCATGCTTGCTCATTAGGCTCCTGCTTATAAGAGTTAGAAAACTCAAGAAGGTCTTGGGAGAACAATGGATCTCCTCATGAATCACCTTATGTACTTCACTTTTAGGTGACTTCTGTGATTGAAGCCTGGTTTTGGGCCTAGAGGCAAATTTGGGTGGTGAGGGTGGGTCCAGAGGGGTCCCACCAGTATTCTGTTCATTCCATGTAGGATTGGTTTCTCCAGATATATTAGGAGACACTAACATGGCAGAAGGTGAAGGCAGTGATCCCTCTGCCACAGTGGGTGGTGAAATCTCTTCTTCAGGCAAAATAATCTCATTAGCATCTAAAAACTCAACATCCTCAGCCTCCTCAGGATCCTCCCACACATCTCCATTCCAATTCATGGGATCCCATTCTTTTCCAATCAGTGCCCTCACTTTTGCTTCAGATACCCTTCGAGGCTGAGTATTTAATTTACTTTGCAGTTCAGCCAGTCGAATTATGAGGGACTGCATTTGGGTCTCTGCAACTTCAGGCTTGTGGTTAAAAGAGAGGAGATTATCTGTCAAGACACACTTAGAAACTGTTAAATTTTTTATTTGAGTCTGGAGGCAGGAAATGGTGTCTTCAAACTCCTTATTTTCACTCAAAAGTTTGTCCAATGAGGCTAAGATAAACCAGCTGGCATCACTATATTCCTTACTCTGCCAAAGAGATTCAAAATTTTTCTGCATGGAATCTCTAAATTCCTGAGATCTCACAAGTGGTGAGTTAGGGTAATCAAATGGATCTATGTGGCATGTTAGGTTAAATACCTCATGCCAAGGAGTATAAATATACTCCTTAATATCAGGAGAGACAATGGTGTCTTTAGGTCTCATCAAATCTTGTAGCCAATTCCAGGAACACTTAAAGCCATTAAAAAGTGCCATCACTATATTGTTCCTCTAACCCTGATCCTGGTACCATATTCTGTTCTAGTCAGGGTTTTACTAGAGGAGCAGGTATAATGCAAGGAACAGATATAACACAAAATGTGCCAGTCCCAGAGTCAGATGGGAAGTGTGCTGAGAGCGTCTGCACACTGCCCCCTGAAGGATTCAGTCCCAAGGCTTTTATACTCACTGCAGTGTTCCAGCCCTACTGGTCTCTACTGGTCTTAACAGGCTTCTACTGGTTCCTAACAGCCATTGTGACTGAAAAGAAAAGCAGAAGAGTCTGTTACAGAAAGCTGAAGGGTTGAAACTAGAGGCTGACAAGTCTGTGCAGGAAGCCAGGGCAAAGTCCAAATTGAGTTATTCTGGGGCAGGACCCTAATGGCTCACAGTGTGAAACAGTCAGGCAATGCAGCCAAATTGATAAAATGTATCTACCACATCATCATGCCAAGTTAACACAATGAATAGATAAAATGTATCAATCACCAACATCCTGCCAAGTTGACACAATGTATCAACTACTACAGTAATCCTAGGCAACAAAATGAGGCAGGGGTTATCACAATCTCTGACTTGAAATTATACTACAAAGCTATTGTGATAAAAACATCATGATACTGGCAAAAGAGAAACAGATCTGAGGATCAATGAAACAGATTAGAATCTAAAGAAACAACCCTAAACGCACTCAGCCATCTTATCTTTGCCAAAGGAGACATACAAGTTGAATGGAAGAAAGTCTCTTTAATAAGTGGTGCTGGAAAAACTGGCTTTCAACATGCAAAAGATTAAAACTAGACCCATGTGTGGCACCATGCACTGAACTAAAATCAAAATGTATTAAAGATCTAAATATTAAAATGGGAGTGCTAAATCTGCTTGAAGACAGAATAGATAGAATTCTTAAAGACTTTAGTGTGGGCATCTGAGCTGAATACACACTTGGTGGAGGAAAAAGTACAAATGGCAGATTAATATGTGAAAAAATGTTCATCCTCATTGGTTGTTGTAGTGTAGGGTTTTTCAGGGTAAACAATACAGGGCACATATTTTATAAGATTATTTTATAGTAGTCCAAAGAATTTTATACAAAGAAATTGCAGGAAATCTGTCCACACATTAAAGACCAAAGAATCCAGCTGGGGGCCTGGACCCCACAGCTGTGTCCTGCATGAGTCCAGCTGAAGACCTAGGGCCCATGACAGTGCTTCCTATGAGTCCAGCTGGAGGCCTAGGGCCCATGACAGTGCTTCCTATGAGTCCAGCTGGAGGCCTAGAGCCATGACAATATGTCGTGGAAGTCCATTCCAAACAAGGATCATGCTGGAAGGGTCCCAAGTTCAGAGATGGAGGATAGAAAGTCTGTGCCAGTGGGATGAAGGTTCTGTGCTAGCAGGCTGAAGGATTTGAACTGGAGCCTGGAAGCTACACTCTACGTAAGAGACAGAGCTCTCCCAAAAAGTGCCACAGCCATCCTCAGCAACAGTGAGGTCCTGCGCTCCTTCAACAGTGTTAACAGCAGAGCTCTTATCAAAAAAGCCGGTGCAGCAAGCTTCTCCAGGAGACTGAGCAGTGCACCATCTTCCCCTCCAGAGCCAGAAAGCAATGCTCAAAGTGAGGACCAGAGCTCACCCAAATTGAGCTGTGGCTATTCTCAGTGACAAGGTCCCGAGCTCCTTCAACAATGAGAACAGCTGAATTTGTCAGGAAGGCCAGCATTACAAATTCCTCCAAAAGAACCAGCAGCTTCCTACAGCCTAATAGCGCCCAACAACTTCCATTCTTCTCTGTCTCTTACACACCAGCAACAAACCTCAGATGGGCCTCCTACACCCAGCCCCACGCTGGCTCAGTTCAGCTGATTGTTGTGAATTGACCATCAGTTATCAACCCACCACCCTGATCATTCAAGAGATGCAAATTAAAATAATGCTAAGATTCCATCTCACCCCAGAAAGAATAGCTCTCATCAAGAAATCAACTAATAACCAATGCTGTTGGGGCTGTGGGAAAAAAGGAAATCCTTCTCCACTGTTGAGAATGTAGACAGGTACAACCACTGTGGAAATCAGCATGGAGATTCCTCAAAAACTAGAACTAGAGGTTCTGTGTGATGCAGCCATTCCCTTCCTGGGTATCTTCCCAAAATAATTAAAAGTATCATACCAGACTGTTGTATGTATGTCCATGTTTATAGCAGCACATTTTTGTGATAGCTAAATCTTGGAAGTAGCCAAATGCCCACTAAACAATGAATGGTAAAGAAGATGTGGGGTTCTTTCATGGGATGAAGTCCTACTCTGCCATAAAGGAGGGTAATCCCGAGACATTTATTGCTAAATGGATGCACCATTAGACCATACTCTTAAGGGAAGTAAATCAGACATACATGTTTAAGTACCACATTGTTTCTCTGGTGTAAGAAGCAAAACTGTAAACAAGGACCAAAATGTATAGTACAGAGTAAAAAATGAGAAGAACATGTTCCAGCGTGAAGGGCAACAAAGGATGGGGGAGGAGGTGTTAAAGAAGGGACAAGAAAAAAAACGATAAAAGAAAAATTTTTTTCTGACTAGGTGTAGTGGTGCATGCCTATAAACCCAGCACTCCAAGAGGCTGAGGCAGGAGCACTTCCAATCAGAAACCAGTCTGGGCAGTTTAGTGACTCAGTAAGACCCTATATCAGAATTTTAAAACTAAAAATAAAAAGTGACTGGTACTGCAGCTCAGTGCAAAGACCCTCCATGTAATCCCTAGTACTGCCTTCCAAATTTCTCTCAGTAAAACATGTAATAAAGCACTGTAGCATCATGCAATGAAACAAACCAAAGGTCACTGCTCACTCTGTAGCCTAAAAGAGCTATGATAACATCCAGAGCTTTAGGCATAAGATGTTGACAGTGTGACCTCCTGTCCCAGTTACTCTTCTCTCATTGCTGTGACAAATATCTGACACCCAAAATGAAGGTAGGAAAGGTTTATGTAGCTCACAGTTACTGAAGGTTTCAGTCCATACTTAGCTGGCTCCAAGGCAGATGGACACATGGCAGAGGGCTGCAGTTCATGGTGCAGAATGTGGTAAAACAGCAAGAGCAAAAGGGAGGAGTGACAGCAACAATAGCTACAGAGAGGAAGAGAAGTCTGTCACCCTTAAATTGCATTCAGCCTCTGTGCCCCAGGCTGGGTGAGGTACTCACAACCATAATCCCAGCAGCACTCATGCCCATAATCCCAGCAGCACTCATGCCCATCATCCCAGCAGCACTCATGCCCATCATCCCAGTGGATCCTGAGTTAACCACAAACTCTAGAAGTCCACCCTATGACTGCATGAGGATTTAGGGGGACAACTAGACACAAGTCACAATACTTCCTTTTATCTTTCCATATGTGGAAATGAGACTTCAGTACTGTGTAACTGAGGACCAGTTTGTAGGACACACAAAAGCAGAATTGTCTCTGCAGGCCTTTGCAGACTCTCCACAGTGCATTTCTATTACTTATGTATTGATTTATTTGTGTTCCTTTTTAGACAGGGTCTTGCTCTGCAGTTCAGGCTGGCCTCGAGCTCACTTTGTAGCCTAGACTAGCCTTTAACTCACAATGCTCCTGCCTCAGCTTCCCAAGCACTGGGATTAAAGGCATGCGCCAGCTCACAATGTATTTTTAAAGACTGTATCTTATTTAACTCTGGAGACACGTTATTGCTGGACATCTAAATTAATCATAACTTTTCATTATTTTTAGCAGTGTCACTATGAAAGTTTTGCATTGAAATTTACATGTTCCCACTAACCAATGGCTTCTGCACAACACGTCTCTTAAACAAACTGTTAAATTGGAGGATACAACTATTCCTAGAATGTCTGAGAGCATCTCTGTCTGCCTGTTTCTGATTTCCTGACCTGTGAGACTGCCCAGATCCTGTAGTTTTATGCTCTGCTCTGCCCATGGGGAGGGAGGGCTTCCCTTCCCCTGGGAACCTCTCAGGGGCCCCTTCTTCCCTCCAGCCTCCAGCCCTGGCTCCCTTTGTAGGGTTTGGGCTGCTGCACTCCTGAGTAGACCCCTCTTTGAATCATCAAAGGTAGCACCCAACATGGGCACAGGGCCACGCCCCCCCCCCGCCCCCCCCCCGCCTGTTGGCTGTCCAGAGGCAGCTCGTACCTTTCCCTCCTGCACTCCTCTGTGACTACTGAGGGTCACATAGAGTCCCAAGCAGGGACAATTATTGTGACATCTTGTCTGTTGTGATATTCCCAGTCACCTCTGGAATTTCTACCACGCTGTCTCCTTGGCCATCAGCTCCTGACTCCCTGCCAGTTCTTACCTTGGCCCTTTAACAAGCATCGTCTTATAGCAATCAAGCACGCAGCATGAGTGGGCCAACGTGGGAAGGCTGGACGACCGCTACTCACAGTTCCCTGAATGACTGGCAATTCTATTTTATAAATTTTATTTTTATTAGTACATGTTTGCAATGCCTACTGATTATATTCATTGTGGGGAGTTGGTACATGTTGGAAATTGACATAGATACATAATTCTAACTAACCTAATCACAAAAGAACGGCATTTAATTTTTTATTTGTTGTGGGAAAATACACATAACATGAAATTTACTGTTTTAATCTTTTTTTTTTTCTTCTATGTAGTAGAAGCTGGCTTTGAACTCACAGCAAACCTGCTTGGCCTCCAAGTGCTGGAATGACAGGCATATACTTCCACACCAAGTTTAACCACCTTTAAAGTATAATTGCATAGCATTAACTGTTTACAATGTTATGTAACCATCACCTCTGCTTATTTGCAAAATTCTTCCATCACCCCAAATAGAAGCTACCATCGCCCAGCCTTAGCAGCTACCATCCTACTTTCCATCTCTATGAAGTCGTTTATTTAAATCCTTCATATAAGTGAAATCATATAATGTCGTCTTTTTGTATCTGGATTATTTTATTTAGTACAGTGTTTCCAGTATTAACCTATATTGTAACATTTATCGGAATTTCAACCCTTTTATGACTAAATAATATTTCTTAATATAGACACACCAGTTTATTTATTCATTCATCTACAGATAGACACTTCCTTTTGGCTATGTGAATAATGTTATTATTTAATGACTAGCAATTCTAATTACCCTGATTAAGAAAGAATGACATTTAACCTGTTGTTACGATTCATCTCTGTTCTGAGCCCTTCCAATTAACCATATTCACCCTGACTAATCAGTGTTTTAAACAGCACAGCAAACTAATCTAATTTGATTTTATCTATAAGCTAGGCTCTATACTGGAATGATTGGAAAAATAAGCACAGCTGTTCCAAGCATCAAGTTACAAGAGGATCAGGGAATATTTAATGTCATAGGCTGCATCATCAGTAACTTCCTTATGTTGGGTGCAAACTTGGTTTCACCGTGGCTGCTACTCATAGGAAAGTGAAGGCATAACCAATGCAGAGAGGAAAAAACTAAGATGAGGAGGTGGTGACTGAAGGTTCCCAGATAGTAGTCAGATCTTTACCCTAAGGGTAAAATTAGAATATATATATATATATATATATATATATATATATATATATATATTATGTATTTAGTGCAGGGTCTACAGGGTCTCACTACACAGCTTGGACTCATAGTAATCTGTTTTCAGCCTCTCAAGCACTGAGATTACAGGCACATGCCACCAAGCACAGTCTCCATCGATGGCTCAGCACGCCCTGGGGGCAGGGCCAGAACAGCAGACTAGGGATCAAACCCCGATCCCTGCATCTACCAGGTGCTTTAGTCCCCTGAGCTATCTGGCACGCACAAAAATTTAGATCTTAAGAGAAATAATCCTAGCAATATATTCTCAAGGGTGATTTCATAATCATTTCTTTTAATTTTTAATTTTTTTTATTTTTTAGTTTTTGATTTTTATTACTTTTAATAAGCAATAATGAGACAGTTTCAAAACACATTAGTAGGACAGACACAATAATTAATACAATGCATATTATTGTCTCCATAGCAGGTGCTCAGAGTACAAGATGCAGACATGATACTTTTTCCTAACACTCAGCACAACTATTTCTTCCCATAACCATTTCTTACACTTAAACATTTTTATAAGGGTTAAGAGGGTTATATTTTCTGGGAAGAACCTAGAGGCCTAGATAGAAAATTTCTATCAGTTTTTGAAAACCACCTTTATTATTGGTTGTATCAGCTACTCTTTCTTTTTTACTTCCAAGTAGAATTCCTTTGTGTATTCTACAGTTCATTTTCCATACTCCTATAGATGGAAACCATGATTTTTCCAGTTTTTTAATTATTATAACAATGTTGCCATAAGCTTTCTCGTGCACATCCTTCATAAATGCATGTTTTTATTGATGTCCAATGAAGATATAGACATGAAATGGCTATATCTAGGTTATATACTACATACATGTTTAGTTTTTAAGAAAAATTCAGACTCTTTTCCCCAAGGTGGGTGTAGCATTTTGCATTCCTAATAATGAAGTGAGAACTCCGATTGCTCCGCAGCCTCACTAACATATGATGCTGTCGAAGCCTTCTAATTTGAATAAAGGGCTCTCAAGTCTATTTCCTGCTTAGAACATTGCTCCATAAGTCAGTGTTCCCTTAATCAATAACGTGAATACACACACACACACACACACACACACACACACACACATATATATATAGAGAGAGAGAGACAGAGACAGAGACAGAGACAAAGACAGAGACAGAGACAGAGACAGAGCTTCCATGAAAGGAGGGTCAAATCAGTCCAGGGATCAAATCAGAACAGCAAGCACCACTGGTGGCAGGATGTAGATTACTTGTGACAAGGACAAGCAAAGTTTTCTAGGGTAACGCTAGCATTCTATAACCTATAGGAGGTTATAGAATTCATCAAATGGTAC
This sequence comes from Capromys pilorides, assembly GCA_004027915.1. NCBI lineage: Eukaryota > Metazoa > Chordata > Mammalia > Rodentia > Capromyidae > Capromys > Capromys pilorides. Next base: position 6,597 of record PVKN010018879.1, on the reverse strand, counting down.
TCAAGATTTCTGCTTTCTAGTTTATGTAAATTTTAATTCAGAATAAAAATAATCACTACACATACTAAATTTTTGGTGAGAATCACATATGGGAAATTCTATAACTTAATTTAAAATTCATCTTAAAATAAAGATAGATAGGCATGTGGATGATAAGGGGCAAAGCAAGTAAAGAAAGCTGTCACTGATGGAGTTTAGATGGAGGATATACCCTTCAGCTTTCCTGCATTTCAAAGTTTTGTACTTCAAATTAAAAAATCCAAATCAATTAGAGGTCTTGACCAAAACTCTTGTCTAAAGGTAGAAATGGGCACAAAGTGTGCCTGTAGAAATTACATAGAAATGGACATAAGGAAAAGAAAACCTTTAAAAGAGATCCATTTGTCCTTGGGATTGTCATTGTTATCCTATAGTGAAGTTTAAAAAAAAAAAAATTATTATTACTGTGGATCAGTCTTTCAAAAATGTCAAATGAGATAGTTCCAAAAAATGTAAAACCAGTTGTGACGCTTAAGTCAAGACTTGACTACTGTAATTTTAAGTGAAGTCCACAGGGTGGCAGAGAAAAGGAACCAGAGATGTACACATTTTAATGTTAAGTGAATGATCCAAAATAGAACTGCTTCTGTTAACAGAGAAGATTTGCAGACTTTGAGCTCAGGCTTCACGCTACAGGATACAGTGCTAAATTTCCACCTAAATCTCAACTCTGCTTTACCTGAGGATATACACTTACTGAAACAGATGAGAATGCGAATTTGCAAGGCTCATTTGCGTGTGACTATTGTCTTTTGGATGTTGTCTTTTATCTATGCGTGAGAGACCACCGACCATGCAGGAAGCAGCCTTCACACTGTTCATATGACAAATCAGGTGTCTCCCATTTGTCTTCGTGGGCCCCAGCCTCCCCAACTCCTGATGGAGGTGGAAACCCTGGAGCCTCTAAAGTCCTGGTGGAGTGCTGAGATCTCCACACTGCTGATTTGAAAGCCTCCTTCCTCTTTGCTGAGCAAATGCTTTCCTGCTGTGTGGAAGATGTCACACTATCGGCTCAGTGAGTAGACGAAAATGATGTAAAGGAAAAAACGTACAATGTAATTATAAAGAGGCCAATAAGTAAGCAGATGCAACATCTGGAGCTAGACACAGGAGTGAATGCGTGTTCTACAGCAGATCCACCCCATAATTTCGCTGTCCAAGCAGTGCTTGACTTGTCTCCTAGAATTCCCCAAGGTGAGTCCTAACATAAGCCAACGCCCCTGCGCATGGCATCTCTGACACACGCTGGGATGGCACTGAAGCAGTGATGAGGGAGCAAGAGTCAGCAGTTGTCTAACTTTTTGTATGAAGAAGATCAATAAGGAAAAAGAATCAAATTTATTGAGCCAGAATTTCTTTTGCCAGAACATTGAATGCTTTTTAATTATTGACAAGGACAGTGCGTATAGCTAACTGTGGAGGGGCACTGTGCTACCAGGACACTGTAGAGGTTTTCTGTGTAAAGGAATTGGGAATACAGGGTGGACCGCATCCCGGTATCAGATGAAGAACCACAGCCCAGTGCTCTCACATACTGCGGCAAAAGCACCAAACTAACTATGGATTGGAAAGTAAACCCAGGCAATTCTCTATTTCTCTCTCTCTCTCCCCCTCCCTCTCGCCCTCCCCCTCCCTCTCACCCTCCCTCCTCCCTCTCTTTTAAACCTGGCAACTGTCATCCTCTGGGAACACAAGAGAACTCTCCTACAGTTTCAGGTCTTTGTGTTAGTCCCGGTCGGGCTTGTCTAGCATGTTGACTCATCCCTTTCTTAAGAAGGCAGCGAGCAGAGCAGATATATTGGTGTCACTTAGTAGCACGCCCTCCTGTGAATGCCTATCCAGCTACATTTCTGACAATTTGGACCTGCAGCTTTCATTTTCACTTACATTTCAAAACCTGTTATGACCTGCAGTTTCCTCTTGACCCCTTCATTATCACAATTCAGGCTAAACATTTTGCATTTTGAAAAATGGAAATGCTCTGCCAGCTGAAAGACACACTTTCGTAACTGCAATAATGATAGAACTGCAAAAAAATGGTTGGCCTGAAAATGGAACTCACGACCTATCGAACTGTAACAAATGTGCAATTTATTGAGTAACAAGAAAATTAGGAGATTAAAATGCATACAAGGGCTGGGGAGATAGTTCAGCGGCCTAAGCGCCTCCCTGGCCAGCTCAAGAACCAGAGTTCAATCCCGGGTACCACATGCTATGCCAGCCTGGAACTCTGGGAACATTGTGGTGGGCTCCAAAACCTATCATGGTGGTACACTCCTATAATCCCAGTGCTAGGGAGGCTGAGACAGGAGAATCACTACAAGGCTGAACTGCATAGTAGACCTCGCATTCATTAAATAAATAAATAAATAATACTTTAAAAATAAAATGTACACATTTCCCCAAAATTTTTGAATGAAGAATAGAAAAAGAATTATTTCTCTTCATTTCTTTCTCTTCCCCTATAATGAATTGTATCAAAAACTGAAAACAATTTCTTTTAAAAGCCAACATCAGTTTTTAATCAATACTATGGCTCTTCATATTATATACTGTCTCCAATTAATTGGGTTATTTCAGAAATAAGTCAACTGCTTGCAGGGAGTCTTCTGTGTGGTAATGTATACCATGGGATGAGGTTTGTTCTTGTTTTTGTGTGTGTTTGATTGGTTGGCTTGGCTTGGCTTGGTTTGGTTTGGTTTGGTTTGGATTTTTGTTTGTTTCTGGAGACAGAGTCTCACATCCAGGCTACCTCTGAACTCACTATGTAGCTCAGCTGATCAACTCTCATGCTGATCCTCCTGGCTCAGCCTCCCAAGTGCTGGGCTTACAGATGTGTACCGCCATGCTAAGCCAGGGGCAAAACACTGACTGAGGTTACTCTTGTGGACAAATGAAGGCACCGAGGAGCAGAAAAGTAGCATGACTTGTCCAGATCATGTCAAAATTTCATATCTCCTGATACAAAAATCATCACAAGGGCTTGGAGTGGGAGAGATAACAACACAGTGTTACAGTCACAGATTCCAGTGAGCTAAACATCCAACGCATGTAGGTCACCTCTTGAAAGATCGATCTGGCGAAAGAAAGACCTAAGTGTAGACATCAAGAGCCAACAGAACAACGGCTGAACTCACAAACCCCCGAAGCCATGGCATGATGATATTATTACTGGGGTTGACGTGGACACATACCCATGCAAGCTGCAGTACCCTGGTAGCTATGTTGGAAAGCCCTCATGGCATGTTGTATACCTCAGCTGCCACATGATATGCTTATTAAAGACACCTGCATTTATTCATCCTTTAAATTCCAAGCCACTAAAGATAGCTCCCTTTAATGTTAACTAATTCCTGGTGTTCTCTGTTGATTTTCTGAAACTATATGAAAGAAAAAAATGTTAAAATGTCAGTTAAATAAAACTCATGTTTGGATATTTGGGTACTCCAAAACTACCTTGGAAATAAGCATATAAATAATAAATTTTTTATGCATTATTTAGCAAGCTTAAAATCATCTTTTCATAATATAAATCATCATAATAAAAGAAATCCACTCAAATCACTTATTTCTCAGGTTATAAAACAAGAGACAGAAATATTGCCTCATGAAATCCAGGAAAATAGCCAGAAGTGCTCATGAGAACAGAAAGAAACATGGTACCTACCGTTGGTCATCATAAGTCTGACACACAGGGCTCACCATGAAGAATTCTCCACACTGACGTTCATTCTTGAGGCAATCTGTCTTTGGGGAAAGAGTTGGGATTTGGAGTTGGGTGGTTGGAATTCTCAATCCTGGCTCCTTTACTTGTCAGCTTTCCATTTTCTATCTATATGACGACAACAACAACAAAAATCTCTCACAGTCTCAATTACTGGGTCAGTCAACTTATGTACTTAGTGGGGATCATCAGCTCTTCACTGATGGACTGATGTGAGGATTAGGAATACACACAGATGCTTAATAAATTGTAGCTACTGCTATTATCTTCAGTAGCCATAGCCTTAGTGGGCCATGTCAAATGAAGAATTACTTATCCTGAGGTATATGGTCTCATCCAGTGGTTGGATAAGTTGAACATAAAATACTGGAAAGCTGCATGACCCTCACGGAGACTGAGTTAAAGAGCAGGTATTAGTTATATGATGTGCTAAGCAAGGACATCAGCAGGTTATAAGATGTCTCAGCCTACCATCGCTGTGAGGTTCATGGAAAATAGGGCACCTCAACATTTGCACAGATGATAAAAATTGTACATAGGTCTGCCTTGTTGTACTCATGGGACTATAATTTGTGAAAGTGACAGAGAAATGACGTGGAGGCTAATGCCTTTGAAAGAAGAGTTTATTCTGCTTATTTCCTGAGAGATAGAGAAGCCACAAGCTGCACAGAGCCACATGGGAGCTGTAGACTCAGTCAGAGACAGAAGCAGGCGGGAGATATTTAGGTTGGGGCTTCTAGGAGAAGGTGAGGCAGGGCCAAAGGGGCAGATTAGGGTTGGCCTGTTTGAAGAACTCGAGTGAGCTTTGGGATACTGAAGTTGTTTCTTTTGCATATGCCTGGGTCTGGAAGATTTAAGGAGAATGAACTATGGCCCAGCATGGGAGAATTAGATAAGTGAGATGGCAGTGGGTATAGACTTGGAATTGGTTAGTTCACATCAGAAAGACATCTTCCTACACACATCATGTTATCTTGCAGGAATGAGCCGCTCCTGGGTGGGGCAGTCTTTCTCCAGAGATGTAAGGGCCCTCAAATTCCATGTTATTTTTTGTTTACACCTTCTTCACTTAGTCTCCCTGGGATATAGAAATTCTGTTTTTGTTTTTAGTGTAAACAGTAGTTAGTCTTAGTTTTAAATTTTCATACAGATAGAGTTTTGGATGAAGTTTACTCTGTCTTTCATAAACAACATTTAGTTAGTTAGTTAGTTAGTTAGTTAGTTAGTTAGTTATTGTCTTCTTGAGATAGAGTCTTGCTATGCAGTTCAGGATGGCCTTGAGCTTACTTTTGTAGCCAAGGTTGGTCTCAAGCTCACATTGATCCTCCTGCCTCAGCTTCCCAAATGCTGGGATTACAGGCGTGCGCCACCCCATGCAGCACAACATTCATTTAAAACTCTTGTAAAACATCAAGTCCTAGAAGTACAAGGAAGAGCCAGGATCTTGTGTCACTCAGAGCCACTCTTTATTTTCTACTGGGAAATTGGTCATTAAACTTTCTTCTTGGTCTTTCTGGCTTATGTAACACTAAAATCAAATGAAGATATAATTACACAAGTAACTGAAAAGGTTAATAGCTACATTCAGTCCATGGTGGCTAAGTTTCAGAGCATAACTAAATATGTTTCCTTTTATTGTTTTTCTCCAAAGTAAGCTGAAGAGTTATTTTGGTTTGTTTGTTTGTTTATTTGTTTTAAAGCCTTGACAGATCATCAGAAGTTAGGAGAATTTATAGGAACTATTGTTGGGAGTTTTCTGTATGAGCTCATCCTATTGTCACCAACATGGCTAGCAGACCTCAGACAAAACGAAGACCATCCATCCATCCATCCATAACACCATGACAGATTTATGGCATGAGTCAAAGCAAAGCCCCCACCCAACAGCCACCTGTATGAATCCCCGCCTGGAGAATAATGAATCACTCCATTCTTGATTTTCCAGTTTGGTCTTGTTCCCTACCTCCCTGCTTAAAAGTAATAATGTAAGGACAGCAAAAATGGTCACATTCTACTCAGATCCTCTCTCCTCTCTAGTTTATTCTATTGTCTGGAAGTCTAATAGTAAGGATGGTGTGCAGAGACCTAGCAAAGTGGACAGTCGGGCATGACACACGTTGTCAACGGAAACCAAACGTAGAAACTCGAAGTGCAAGCAAGCGCTACCAAAACCTGGGCTTATTAAAATACGTGAACTTGTCTGCTGGTTTGAAGTCCAGACACCATGATGACATACCTACTTTCTAGCAATAAACATGCTTAGAAGACCATCTGAAATGAAAGCCATTCTGTTCATCTACTTTTTCTTTTATCATAGTAAAAATGTACACAGCTTAAAAATGTAACTAGTCCTTCAACATCAATTCGGCAATGCAGCACCTTCCTGCCTGCCCAATAGCCTCTCCTCAGCAGCAGCCAGTCACAGTTGTTTCAGTGTTTTGGCGTTTATGCACACTTTTTTTTTTTTTTTTTTTTTTTTTGCGGGACTGGGGTTCAAACTCACGATCTTGCACTTGCCAAGCAGGCACTTATGCCACGGAGCTATCTCCCTGGCCCCTATGTGCACATTTCTCAATCATGTTCTTATGTTATTATTTCTTGAATTTCCCCCTCCTCCCCAGTTTTAGGCATTATGTGTGGTTTCCAACTATGAAAGATGACAATATAGCTCTTTCAACACCTCCCTAGATGTGGGCCCTATGGTATACACAGACTTCTTTCTCCTCTCCTCTCTTAAGAAACATATTTGCAGTTAGAACTGTGGTTAAATCCACACTGACATCATTATCACTACATAAATGCTATTTATTGCTGAGCTATGTAATATGTTATGA
>PVKN010018878.1:0-16633 GCA_004027915.1 Capromys pilorides | reverse complement strand
ATATTTGTAGAGAGAACATAAAGAACTGTTATATTTCCATTTTGTAGTTCAGGCAACTGTATCCCTCCTCCATTGGGAAAGAGGAAGAGACAGACGGCAGAATGAAGAGAGACAATTCTTAGAAAAGAAATTAGAAGTTTCAGAAAACAAGAAAAGAGATGGAAGGAACTCTCTGATGGTTTCCACTCAGTCAGAAGAAGGAGGAGGATTTCAAAGACAGGAAGAAAAAAGTGCGGCATGTTCCTCTACTGTAGATCTGTCTTCCTTCCCAAATCCCTAACTATGGCATGGTTGCACCCAGGCATGCACACACGTGTGCACATACACACACACACATACACACACACACACACACACGAGTTCTAGCCTTCTATTGCATGATTTTACACATAAAATAGAACTCAATTGAGAATGTGTGTCTATGTAACATGTCATGTGTAGAGATGAAGTTTTGTCAAAATAAGATAAAACAACACATATCTCTTCAATCACGAGCTACAAACATATTTATTTTTGATTACAGGCAAAAGAGATAGTTTCTTACTTTGTAAGGATTATATTGAAATTAATAATTATATCTCTATTAGTGATATCTATTCTTAAGACATAGAGGTCTTTTCAGGTGAGGTATATTTATTACTCAATTCCATTGTACATTTATTTATTTATTTATTTATCTATTTATTTATTTATTTATCTATTTATTTATTTATGTATTTGGTGGAGGGTTTCGCTTCACAGCTCAGACTTGGACTGATCCTCCTGTCTCAGCCTCCTCAGCACTGGGGTTACAGGCATGAGCCACTGTGGCCGGTTTTAGTGGCCCACATGGCGCACTTGGAGTTCTGGGGCTGTGTGGTACTGGGGATTGAACTCAGGTCCTTGTACTTGCCAGATAGGGGCTTAGACCACCAAGGTAGCTTCCAACTCTGTTCTTTGAAGTTTAGAACATGTTTATTTTCATTGGTACATATTGGCAGTGCATGGTGGTCACTTCCATAGCTTCCTCATTCCTTTTTGGTCCCTTCCCCTTAGATGTGAGGTGAGACCAGGCAGCCCAACTCATGTTCCTGCAGGGCATTCAGACAGGATTCAGGGTGTCCGTCAGATTAAGAGACTGGACTGCCCGTGACTTAGTTTTCTCACCTGTAGTGCTAAGAGTGTCCTCTTACTGTGGTTTTTGTGTGACGTCAGACAAAGCAGGTGAGTTCTGCACTGTCAAAGGCCACATGCTAATGCGGTGGGCACGGGCAGTGGTGTGACAGCTCTTGGTGTGTGCTGACCCATCCTGCCACCCAGGCTCCAGATGACAGGAAGTCTGCTCCATCCTGAACAGGCACACACACAGGTCTATTGGGATCACTGTCCTTGCCTAGCCTCGACTCCTGCAGGATAAGAGATTCTATCCCATTCATCAAGCATTGTTTTCCTGTATATTTCTATTTGATTGGCTGGGCTTGTAGACCACTGCAGTACAACCACCCGAGAGAACCACGAGCACTAAGGAGCCACGTCGGCCACTCCAGCAGAGCCACAGCCCATGTCAGTGCGTAGCAGCGGTGTGACAGTGGGTCCAGACCGTGCTGAGTGTCCCCGCGCTCCTCCATGGCATCCGCGCCTTGCTGTCTGAGCACTGGCTGCCAAGTGGCCCCAAGGATGGGGTGTGGTTGACGCTTCCCCCTCCACCCGGCTTCTTCCTGTGTGTCCAGGTCCCCTGCCAGATGTCTGCTGTTTGAACCAGGCATGAGGCAGAAGGACATCCAGGTGACTGTATTGGTCCCTTCCCAAACTTCAACCCAGAGGGAAGAACTCACGCCCTTCTTCCTGTTCCTCATATTTTGTAGCTTCTCCTGCTAGACCTCAGCATCTCATCAGCAGTTATTTTTCTCCTATTTTGACAAATCAAAAATCCTAAAGATTCATTGGTTTTATTAACCTAAAGGTAGCCTTAAGTGCGAAATTTCTATTTTTTTGTAATTTATAGGAAAAGAATATTGGAACCATTTTTTTCTTTTCTTTTATGTATTTAGTACAGAGTCTCACTAAGCAGCTCAGACTCATAGTGATCCTCTTGCATTCAGCCTCCCCCAGAGCTGGGATTATAGAAGTGTGCCACCATGCCCAGACTTGGTGGCCAGCTCAGTGAGCCCTGGGCGCATGGCCAGTGTGGCATGTGGGACTAGGAATCAAACCCTGTCCCTGTGCTTGCCTAAGTAGGTGCTTAATCTGATGAGCTATATCACTGGCCTGAAACCATCTTTTGGATTTTCATTTTGACTTCGTCTAAGTGAAAGAATCTTCAGTTAGTAAAATTCCAGTTTTGCCTATCACATCTCCATTTGAACTAAGCCACTGTCGACTCTTAGTACATAAATATAATTCATAGTTTTACAAATACATGGCAACGATGCTTTTGGATTCTTGACATGTGTTGAAATATTTTATCCTAACATTACTAATTCATGGTAGCATCCATGTCATTGGGAATACAGGGGCTGGCCCGGTGTTTGCCAAGAAAAATGCATTGCCAGACACCCGCGGGACGGAGCTGTGTCAAAGCATCCAGCGATGCCACAGAGTGACACGAGCAGCCCTCTGGATGACGTGTTTGCCTGACGGCAGACGTTGTGTTAAGGAGCGTGGGCATATCCCGGGTGGCATGGCTGTGTGCCAAATGCTACGTTGAAAATGGAAAAATACACAGTGCACCAGCTGAATATTCCCAAAAATACTAACTCAAATTTTAAGTTTTTTATGTTTTCTTGTGGATTGTTGGCATTACTCACAAATAAATGTTACGTTACAACATATTACTGTCCTGTTGGTAATTCAAAGTGTTTCAGCGATTTCTATAGAGCTCTAGGATGCATCTAAACCCTACATGGCTGAATGGTTCCTCTGAGGGAACAGGGCACAGCAGGTGATATGGCAGGTGCAGAGTGCAGAGCCGATTTCTCACCCATGGAAGTCATATTCATCCGAGTCATTGATACTGATTAGTGAGTTCATGAAAATGTGTGGCCCTCAGGGAACCTGCTTAAGGACCTGTGCTTCACCTTCCAGCTGCCCAGGCGCTGTCCTGGGCTGGGCAGCACCCCTGGCACCTGCAGTTCTGCCAGTGCTTCTCTGAACCTCTGCAGCCCAAGCTGCCATCCCAGTCTTCTGTTCTGGGTGCCACACTGTCCAGTCACCCCTGCAGTGACCTTGCTCCAGCAACTCTGTCAGCTTTTCCTACCAGTAGTTCTCTGACCTGTGAGGAGGCCTGGAGCTGTCCAGCTGCCATGTCTCCAGCTGCCATGCTGGAGAGAAGGTGCTTAGCACCCTGGAGATGCCACAGCTGCATAAGGGTGAGCTATCAGTGAATACAGCATCTCCAGGGGAAACCCTTGCTTGGGGAGAGGGGAGGAGTTCAAACCCCCTGAAAGTCAGACATGGTGGTACACATCTGTCATCCCAGCACTCAGGAGGTTGAGGCAGGAGGACCGCTGCAAGTTCAAGGCCAGCCTGGGCTAAGAGTGAGTTCCAGCCCAGCCTGAACTTCACAGAGAGACCCTATCTCCAAAGCACAGTACAGCATGACACAGCACTCAGGAAAGGAGCTCGCAAAGGGAGCTCGCAAAGTGGACTTCAGAGCAAGCTCAGATGTGGGAACAGAGCAGTGAGACACAAAGCACCCACCACGAGGCCGGAGTAGGCAGGAAGTGGCCATTGTCCAGGACCAGGCTCGCTAAGACTGAGGGTGCTGAAAGTGAGAGAGAGGGAGGGAAAAAGCGGTGATGACCTCAGGGTATCTGAGTGCAGATAGCTGAGCCTAAGAGGTGCATCTCTCAGAGAGGAGGGCACAGGAAGGGGTGTGGGGGAGGAAAAAGGAAGGAGGGGGAGGATGAGGGAGAGAGAGATAGAGAGACAGAGAGACAGAGACAGAGAGACAGAGAGACAAAGAGAATGGTGAGGAGGTGGAAGAAGAGAAAGAGGAAGAGGAGAGGAGGAGGAAGAGGAGGAGGAGGAGAGTCTTTTTCACTGTTCTGTAAACATTCCGTGTGCTTCTTCTCATGACCTCCAGACAGTACTTGAAAGTGGAGGACGATAGCTCCAAAGGTGCCTGGATCCACCGCCCGACTAGGGTAAGAGGACTCCGCCAGTGAGGCCTGCAGGTCTGAGCGCCGTCAGAGGGATCGGCAGATCACCCAGCAGGCCACAGGTCCTCCAGTGGCAGTGGAAACGGGGCAAGGAACATGGAAGGCTCAGGAGGAACACGGCTTGGCCACGCGTGGCTAGGTCCTGAGCGCACTGCTTCTGCGGGAAGTGCACGGGACCGGAGTGGATGCGTCCCAGGAGCCTCCAGAGCGAGGGAGCCCTGCTAGTACCTCACTCTGAGCACACTAAGCTCCTCTCACACTTCTGATCTGCAGAGCTGTGAGATAATGAATTTGTGTTGTTTTACACCACAGGTTTGTAGTAATTTATTACAGCAGCTGGAGGAATCTAATAAAAATGCCATTAGGAAGTCAGCATTAAATTCTCATTACAGATAAGAAAACTGACGCCTAAATGCGCCCCGCTATTTATTGCACGTTACAGTGCAGTGGAGACCGAAATGCAGACCTTTCCTGCTTGAAAGCTTAATTGAATGCAATGATTTCAAACTGCCACTTCATTGAAGATAGAGGAAGATTTGAGAAGTGTCTTAGTTACTTTTCTTGTTACGGAGACCGAATAGCCAAGACCCGCAAATTAAGAAAGGAAGGGCTTAGCTCACAGTTCGAAGAGGATTCGGCCCATATTCTGCTAGCTTCACACAGGGGGCAGGCCAGAGGGGCATCCCCGAGGAGAAACAGTTCATTCCTGGCAGAAGGTATCAGTGGCAGGCACGCAAGGGGCTTCGACAGCGTCTTTCTGTCCCTTATGCCTTACCTGGGCTGCTCAGGGTGGGAGGCAGTCAGTCCCTGCGTCCTAGTGTCCTTGACCCTCCCACTGCAGCATGGGTCAATCCCAGCATCACTCTAGGTTCAGCCACATACCCCCACCCCCACCCCGTGACCACGTGAGGCTTGGGGCACATCTCTTGCATGTTATGAGTCGGTGCCAAAAGAAACTATGAGAAGACCCAATGAAGGTAGCGTCATAGGTCTCACTGAGATTAGTATTTCTCAAAGTGAGCCCAGAGCCTCAGAAGCACCTCACTTTTATTGAAGGCTAAAAACAGGCTAAGGAATGTGCACCCCTACTTTAATGAATACAGATTACAAATCACCATCTCTTTCACCATATGTCTAAAGTTAGGTTCACATGAATGCTAACTGATAGCACTCTAAGCAGGGGAGGAGACAACCAGTAACATCCCAAGCAAGGGATCAAAGAGCCCGGCACCTGCAGGAGAAGCTGCTCTCTGCAGCCTTGGATCCCAGCTTTCCCAGACTTCCAAGTAACAGACAGCAGCCCTCCCTGGGCTCTGCTTCTTGTTCCCTGCTTCTTGGGACATTCATTGGGTTTTTGTCTCATCTCTGCATTTCTAGAGACATGCAGACACAAGCCATAAAGAGACACTACATAATTTTTAAAGTGAGCATCTTGGTCTGACCTGTAACCTTTCATGGATCTTCTTGCAGATGAGAGACTCCTGTGCCTGCATGGATTTACCTGCGATCCAAGTGGCCTCATCAGCTTCCAGGTGGGCCTGCTCCTGGCATCTCCCGGGGTGGTCGTCTGGCTCTCTGCCCCATTGAGGGATGATCAGACTGGGGACTGGAAATAGGCGTTGGGCCTCTGGGTCATGGTTGGGGGGCGTGCCATCCAGAGTTCAGGAGTGGTGAGAAGGAGTTGGGGCCCAGGGCGTGGCTTTGAGTGAGGAGGGCATATGGAACCTGTGTCCCTCCAGGCTCTCTCCTGTTGCTGCTACCTTGTGCTTGGTGAGGCGTGCTCTGCTGCCCGACGTGAGAGGGGGAGCCACTGAGACCCTAACCTTTCCTCATCTCGTTGGATTATATTATGTGTTTTGTCACTGGCTGGGAAGCTAGCACGAACCCTCGCTTCATTAACCCTTTAATTTAAACTAACTTCTGTCTGATATTGATATTGCCACCTAATCTTTTTTGCTGTTCAGTGTTTGAATATAGATGGACCCCGTCCGTCTATGTCAACCCTCCTTGGGGTGCTCCCACAGGGCCTGCGGCTTGGCTTCCATGCGAGCAGCATCTCCATCTCCTGCTTTTCCTATGTAAACGAATGTTGGTATACCAGTGCATAGACACCAGAAGTCCAGGAGAGGGGCGTGGCTTTCCCAGGTGGTGGGGGGCCTCCCGGCTTCTCGGCTGCTCACCCCGGAGGTCCAGGGCTGCGCCTGATGGCAGCTGTCCAGAAGGACAGGAGGGCATCCGGGTGGGAGGCCTTAAAGTGATGGCCCCAAGGGACACATCGCTCTCCATGCACCACCGTGCGAGCTGCTATGTGCTCTCGTGGGAACGTGTACTTCCAGGCAGGCAGAACAATTCCAGGAGGAAAGGCAATCATTCTGAAGACCAGAGGTGGGGACCTCTGAGAGCTTTCCCTGGCACACACAGCACCCATGTCTTATGCGCCCCACTGCTGCCGTGGACCGTAGGGAGCTGACTTATTGTGATTACTGATGTAGCTCTATTGACATATATTAGGTTTAGTTTTTCGTTATTTACTTTTAAAATCTGTTTTTTTGGGGGGTCATTATTTCCTGTTAATATTTCTTAAAGTTCAAACTATGTGCTTAGGCAGGGTTAAAACACAGATGAGGAGTGCCCAGCGTGTCGCCTGCTCTCCGGAATGCTTCGGCTCGGCTCTGAATGTGTCCTCCCTGAGCTTAGAGCGTCGCCTTTCCTGAAGCGCGCACAGGCGTCGGAACCTGGGCTCACCTGGCCAGCCTGCGGCGACTGACTCCAGTGTGCCGATCCGCGGCCTTCAGGCCCTCGCTTCCCCCCGCGTGCGGCACGTTGCTTGATGCGATGTTTCCTCTCCCGCTCGGGGCGCTGCTGTGCTGTCGAGTTGGTCCGGCCCCTGTGAGCAGGACACTGCGTGCCCCCTGCCCGCCATTGGGCCGCGGCGTGAGCCCGAGGCTGGGCCCTGGCCCTGCAGCATTTTGTGGGCACCGTTTACTCCTGGGGTTTGAAGATGTTCCTGTGGACCGACCACCGTTCTCCCGGATGCGGCCTGGACACCTTCAGTCTTGGTGGAAGTTCTAGGATGCTCTGTGTGTTCTGTGTGATTTCCTGTCCAGGGCTGATGGCATGTTTCTTATTTATGAGTCTGTGACTTTTTCATCAAGTCGTGGCTTTGCTCCTTCAAATACCTCCTCTTCACTTTCTCTTCCTTCTTTTTCTACACCGGATGCTCTGAGAGGGCCCCTGGGGGTGAAAGGCTATCTTCCGTGCCTCTTAGTTGTTTCTTTTGGTACCAGGAACAAACTGTGCTCATGAGCCAGGCACTGTGCTTACGAGCTCTATCCCCAGCCCCGTTTCTCTATTTCGATCTTTTAAAACTCTTTAGCTGCCCCTAACACTCTGCCCCCTCACAGGGCACTGGGGTGACCCTGACCCGGTGTATAACTGTCAAATCTTGCTCACACGCTTAGAGAATTCTTCATTGCCAGCTGCAGATACATTGATGATTTAAAAATCCACAGCATAAATTTGCCCCGTGAATTATGCAAGTCATCTTATCGACTATTGTCAGGTTATCTAGCTGTCTAGCAAGTTGTGTTCTGCGAAATTGATTTCCCTTCTCTTGGGCTACTTCTGTTTGCTTTTCTCTGCAGTTCTGTATAATTTTAGTGGCCCTGAGGGCTTCCATTCTCTCACTGAAAATACGCTTATCCTAAAGTCACAGTGTTCGTCAAATGACGCCTCATGATTCATTCTGCCAATTATCTTTCTTAGCATTAGATTACACCAAATATTCTGCCATTGTGGCTTACCCAGTTCATTTCAGCATCCACGTTCCATGTCCATAGTGTCCCATGTCCTTGCTCTTCCCACGGTGGATGCTGACCTCTGCCTCCTGTGCGCCTGGCTCTGGTTCCGTCTTCCCAAGGGGGAGTTTCGTTCTCTGCTGCTGTGGTTACAGCCCTGCCTGGCAAGGAGCTACTTGAGAGCTCACTTTCTGAGAATCTTAGCTTCGAGGTTGTAGGAGGCTTTTTCCCTTTTCAGAAGCCCCTGGTAGATGGCAGGGAAGCCCAGGGACTCTGGGGAAGTCGGTCCTTTACTCTAGGATGACAGTTTTGGTTTGCAGGACCCAGCACTCCGTCATTCTTGGCCTCACCCTTGGCAGTCTCCTTTCTGTTGGGTTCTGCTTTCCTGACAGTAACTGTACCTTTTGGATGGGACAGATGCTCCCCAGATGAGAGTGGTGCTACGTCCCAGTCAGCCCACAGTACATTGGAAATATCAAATCCAAAAGCGTTTAATGAACCTCACCTGCTGCGCCTCCCAGCCTAGCCCAGTCTTGCATGTGCTCAGTACATTTAAAATAGCTCACAGATGAACAAAATCATGTGACCTAAGATCACTTCACAATAACATTTTACATATATGATGTAATTTATCCAATATTGAACTTAAAAAGAAAAAACCAAGGTGGCATGGATATACTTTTGTACCAGTGAAAAGTGGAAAACTGTGGCAAGTTAAGCCATCCAGGGTGGGGGCTTGCCCGTTGCCATCACTGAGTTGCGTGTGTGTGTGTCAGATTCCACGTGTCACCTCTGTGTGCGGGAGCACAGGCTGTGTCTACGGTGCGGCACTGTGCTCTACGGCGAGGACCCGTGTGCATTTCCAGCTTTTGTCTTACCGCTCCTCAGAGTAGTTAAACCCTTTCTTTCCTGGGAGTTTTTTGCTTGGTCTGCATGGAGTGTTACTCCGATCACGAACTTTCCTTAGTTTTAGTCACGAGTCTTCTTAGCACTGTTTTTATTTATTTATTTTTTCATTTGTTTTTTTTTATAATTTGCCTTTCTTTCTTTTTAATTTTTCATTACCTTTAATAAGAAATAACAATATGATAGTTTCAAAACATGTTAGTAATACATTCACAATAATTGAAACAATGCATATTGCTGCTCTCACAGTAGGTATACAGAGCACAGAGTGTAGTGTAGACATGATAAATTTTCTAATCAATATTGGTAAAGAAAGGAAAAGTAATTCTTCTCTTTGAACTAAGGGGAAGTAGTTGTATACATAGTCCAATGTTCTATAATTGCAGTGGGATACCAGTGAGACTGGCGATGTTGGAAGCTGTTGATTTAAGCCTTTTACAGCTAACATACTAATCTAGCTTTGTGTTTTATGCCTCGTAGTTAAATTTTTCTGCTGGGTGGTTAAGGGCAAGTTAAAGCAAGACCTGTATAACAAAATGTGTAACTTTTGTATCTCCCAGGGTCAAATTCCCTCAGGATTAACTTTGAAACCATGTACAGTGCTTTGTAGAACTGTTGTCAGTGTCAGCCATCTGGATGAGTCAAGGCCATTGCTTCACCAGTTTGCTGTCTGTGAAAGCCTGGGAGAATGTTTTCTCTCTAGGTGACTCTCCTTAGACACACTATACTTCATCTATCCTTTTCCTCTGTGGTCCCATAATCTCCTTGAACAGAAAATTTGGGAAACTACTGAGTTACAGGATGTTACAGTATAGGTTTTCTTATGTCCTGAGTCCTTACTGACCTTGAAGGGCTAGAGCCAAAATGTTGGCGATTCTTGTAGCTCTTCTTTTTCTCCAATTTTTGGTCTGTTAACTTACATTTTTTAACCCTCCAGCAGAGAAGCTTTGTGATGCTATTACTCTATAACATAGGTATTTGAGCTTACCATCACTGTCTTTCTGAATATCAAACATCTTAGACTTAACTTGAAATTGATATTTTCCATCAATCATTGATATTTTAATAAATCTCTATAGAATGTGATAAAGGCAGTTACACATTTTTACACAGACATTTAGAAATCCAAGGATGTACAAAATTGTAACCTGTCAATCCTATGGCATTTTGCCTAGTCTCTTACTCTCATTTAATACTCTTTTTTGTTTTCTTATAAACCAATCATTTGCTTGAGAGTATAGCCATAACTGAAATTACGTTAGAAGCAGCATAAATCTAAAAGACCAGAATGACATGCATTCCAAGCATAGTTTTAGTATTGCACATTGCTATCATCAATGTGTAAAAACCTTTTAAAGATTCTTAGGACCAATGTCTAATTCATCCTCTGTACATGAGTGCGTGATTTTGCTCCTGCTATGTTTCCTCTCTTTTCTGTTTTCAGTCACTTCGTTGTTTAAACCATAATATTTGATTTCTATTCAGCTATTATACCTTTCCATTTTTATTTCTTCTTTTGAGTTCTTACACTGGGGAGACTATGCAATATTTACATATGTCAGTCTGGTTTATTTCACTTATGAGTATATGTTGAAGGTACATCCGTTTATATATGAAGTCTTCCAGTTTACCATCCTTTATAGCTGAGTAATATTCCATTGTATGAAAATACCACATTTTTTTCAACCATTCTTCAGATGATGGGCATTTTGTTTGTTTCCAAGATTTGGCTATTACAAATTGTGCTGCTATGAACATAGGTGCACAAATATCACTATGATATAATGTTCAGTTTTCTGGGAAAATTTTCAGTAGGGGGATAGCTGGATTGAATGGGATTTCCAGTCCTAGTTTTTAAGGAGCTTCCACAATGCTTTCCATAATGGTTGCACAATCTGCATTCCCATCAGCAGTGGAGAAGGGTTCCTTTTTCCCCACAGCCTCTCCAACATTTGTTGTTGGTTGATTTCTTTATGATAGTCATTCTTTCTGGGGTGAAATGGTATCAAAGTGTTGTTTTAATTTGCATGTCATGAGTGGTTAGCGACGTGGAGCATTTCTTCATGTATTTATAGGCTTGTTGAATTTGTTTCTCTGAGAAGTGTGTGTTCATCTCAGATGCCCATTTCTGGATTGAGTCTTTAGCACTAGGTCATGGACTGCAGTTTTCCTCTCTGCACGTCATGGTGGGCGGTCACAGAGGTGAGGTGGGCGGAGTGCTCAGCCGTGTGCGAGGTCCCACTCGCTCTCTTCACCTACGCACTTCAGATTTTCACTGGGCAGTTTGCTTACTGCCCTGAACTTGAGATTTATCATCTGAAAAGTGGGGTTGGGGCTGATACTGAGAACAAAGGTATTTTAAATATTAATTGAGATAGCACATGGAAATACAGGGCAGCGTGCTGGTACTCTAGCATGTTGGCAATTATTTTTATTCCTTGTGACATCTAAATAGCAGCAGCTTCCAGTGTGTAGTGCAGCCCACATTCCTCCGTTGTGCTTGGCTGTCGGCTCATCCCACCGGCATCGTCACCATCTCTGTGGCACAGGCCTGGGCTGCCCTTGAGCAGAGTGCCTGCTCCCTTCCTAGCCTGCCCCCCTCACATTAGCACACCTCAGTTGAAGGAAATTTTACCCAGCATAAAGATTCGACAGTACAGAGACGTATTCTGCGCTACTTTCTTTCCCCCAACAGCCCTAGTTCAATCTATCGCTATAGCTTTTCAGTTCTATTTACATTTTTTAATGAAGTCATTTCCATTTCCACTCGCAACTCAATGGTCTGAACGAACACTGCCTCCCGCTTTACTGACATTCACCTGCAACCAGGCCGCCTCCCACCTCCAGCTCTGCTCTCGCTCCTCACTCCTCACAGAAGCCAGAATGATTGTTTTAAAACTTACTAAGAAATGGGAGATGACATGTACATGAGTTCAGTGCATGTCACTCCAGAAGTTACTTCTCACTGATTGTTTCTGAGCCCCCAGTGCAGACGGATGGATTTTTAACCTGCAGGGCGCTCTCCAGGCGTCTTTTCTAAGCAGAGTCTTCCAGAGCTCAATCTGAGGTAGAGGATGCGATTTCCAAATGAAGGACAAGTAGAGCCAGCGATATAGCTCAGCGGACTAAGTGCTTGTTTAGGGAAGCGCAGGGGCCAGGGTTTGGTTCCTGGCCCTGCTCTCGAGCGCACTGAACCGGCAATGGTCTGGGCACAGTGGAGCGCACCTGTAATCCCAGCCCTTGGGAGGCAGGACACAGGAGGATCACTGTGAGTTCGAGCTGCGTAGTGAGACCCTGTAAAAAAAAAAAAAGCCAAATAGAGGACAAGTGCAGTGGGTGTGACTGGAAACCAGAGGAGGCCAATGGAAAGCAAGCAAAACAGAAGCCATGCTGGGGCTCCCTGTGAAGAACAAAGAATCAGAGGATGCAAGTGGATAACAATGGGCCGGGCTGGTTCCCGACAGTTCTGACACAGTTCTAAGGCCCGAAAGCCACTACGAGGTGAAGGGGAAAGAGGATGGAAGAAGATGGAACCACGCTGAAGTGAAGAGGACATCCAAACTGCTCCATGCAAGAGACTTTCCCAGGGCCTCTCAGGGGAGCCAGGCCTGCATGTGGCTGGGACTTTACGAGGAGCGCAGGTTAAGGAAATTGTCACTCAAAATTCTAAGTTTCTTTCTCAGCTGAAATAGTGAACAATTCTAAAGCATGAAGAAACAGAATGTGCTAGTGTATTATAAAATATCTGCGGTGACAAGAATCTTAATTTCTTGAAGAGAGACATTTACAGGAAAATGCTTTACCTGACCTGGGATCTTAGCAATAGTGTCAACCAAGCTGTTACTGAAGAAAGGCCTTGGAATAATTCATGCACCAGGGCCCCTCAGAGGACTAAAACTGGACAAGACAGTTGCTTATATACATAACAAATCCAAGCAAATTGGCCACAAGTTTCTGGAACTTCAAGTAGAGTTTTTCTGTTTCTATTCAAAGCCATGACAGCATAGGTGCAGGACACAACGTCAACCTATAAACCAGTGAGGTTCATCTGGAAATGTCAACCACTATCTCATAAAAGGGCAGGGAACAAATGGAACTTGAAGTTTGGATGTGCATCATTTCTATCAGCAGAACAAAATTTAAAAAGATGTGAAGGAAGTTCAGTGCAGAGTACTGAGTGCAAGATGCCAGTGCCGACAAGCTGGGAACCATGGGACCCCAACAGTGCGCCACTGTGGAAATGGCGCAGCTGCGGAGGTGGTGGACATGCTGACTGCCAGCAGGTGCCAGGGGGGAGGGAGCTGCAGAGCATCCTCGGGGCTGTGGGGGGCCTGTGTGAGGCCCCGTGCACTTGCCCTGGTGGCGCCCATTGAGACACTTGACCCACAAAATGCCATCACCAGGAGTGACCCCCTAATGAAAAGGATGGATTTGGGGTGATACCTCAGCTCATGCCCTGTGATAAATGCTCCTCCCGTGGGAGATGCTAGGAAGACTAGTGGCTGTGCGGCAAGGCACCCGATGAGGCCTGTGCACCTGCTTTTCTCTGAATTTTTCTATAAACCTAAAACTACTGTTCAAACTGTGATATTCTGAGGCATCCGTAACATACCCTTCCAGTGTGGCTGTGTGATTGGTGGGTATCGCCACGGAGAAAAGACAGTGCAGCGCGCTATGCAGGCAGGCAGTTGTGGGAGGTCAAGAGAATAGTAAGAAGCAAATTTCAGAAAACATTAGGAAGCTGTCATTAAGTTTGCATAGTAGAGCCTGAACAGCGCTATTAAGGTGAAACACTCAGGCACGTTCTCACCCTGCTCCCACAGCCCTCAGTCACTTTTATGACTCCATCTAAAGGTGGAACATATGTATGTGTGTTTAGTGAAGCGTGTGGAATTAAAATAGCTCTTTGCCCGGTGTAGAGGTGTTGCGTTCAGCAATAAATCAAAAGCATAGCCTAGAACTCATTTTCCGTCCTTGTGCGGCCTGATGGGAAAATAAGATCTGAGGAGCGCGGGGCCGCGTCTCTTCTCCCTGTGGCAGACAGAAGCTTGCTGAAGAGCAGCGCTGTGCTCGGAGTGTGAGGCAGAAAGTCTCGGACACGTGCAGACGACCGGGGTGTGCTCCCCGCAGTCTCCGTGTCTGATTAGAAGCCCGTAGATCTGATGGATGGACAATTGGTATCGGGGTGCAATCGCTGACTCTCTGTGAATGCATGGTGGGGTCTCTCTGATCAAACTCCGAACAAAAGAAGAGCAGAGAAAACTCCACTGGAGTTGTGTGGTCAAATTCTACGGCTCGGGGCAGACCTAGCGTCAAGAAGATAAAGTCGAAGAACGGACTAAGGCTTGAGCGAAAAAACATAAGGAAAATACAGTTTCCTTTCAGTTTAAATCTGAGTCTGAGTTGACAGCCTCTTACAAAAATAGAAAGTCTGGTATTCAACATCCTTCACTGTGGAGGAAGGTTAAAATTTAAAAGGGTAAATGGGTCATGGCTAGAAAGATTAAACCCAAAAATAAGATGGGGCGACAGTAAGCACCGTGCTGCTTCGTAAGGTGACTTTCATTTCCAATTCTCAATACACTGTCATTGCAGTAAATACAGCTGCCACCTGTAAATTTCGATGCTAATTTTTATAGGTAAAATATGAAGATATCAGTAAAAATCTAAGTGAGAAATAGCTTAAAACAGTTCACTGTGTATCTAAACCTGGGGACCAGATATTGATTCTTGGGGAAGAAGTTATGCAGACATTATTGCTACTTTAGAATCTTATGTACTTATGAGATCACATAACACAGATTATTATATGTAGTAGCGAAGCTCACATATTCAGACACCATTAAATAAAAAAGCGAAGGTCGCCGCCAGCAGCCCGCCCTCAGAGCCGAGCACCGGGCGTGGTTTTGCTTCTCCTTAGTGACACGCCAACGAGACAGCCACAGCTCTGTTTCCAGTCACCCCACAGGAGGGAACTGGCTGCTCCCACGTTCTCCAGCCAAGGCGTGTGGCTGTGACCGTCGCGCCCTGTGCTCTGCTCTGGAGGACTCCTGAAGGGCATTTATCTTCCTCTCAGGGACGCGGTGGGGACATCGTCGACGTACCTTTCTTCTCCTCCACATTGCCTGCCCTCACTGTTCTGAGGACTCCTCAAGGTCACAGAGTTCTTGGCGCAAGTGTCCATGGACTGGCGGAGCCTCCTTGGCCCCAGGTGGGTGGCATCGCTGGGCCTGCCTGTGAGCGGCCCGGTGCGCAGCTGGAGGTGGACTGGGAAGCGAGGCACACGCCGGCCCTGTGCCGGAGCTGGGGCTCCTCGCACTCTATCCCTGGGACCAGGTACTTCAGAAATGAGCACATTTCCCAGGAGCTCCGGAAGATCGTGAAGCATTCCCATGGAGCATGTCATTCTCTAGAAACACGAATGCTGCATCTCTAGGGCACTTTTTCTCCTGCGGTGTAATTGCCAGTGTCCTTCCTGATATAAAATTCGTGAGGTCTCCAGAGGTGGCATCTCTGTTGAGGAGTCCAAGCTCATGTTTGCTTCTTAAGATAGTATTTAGAAAATCTCATTCATTTCAATCTTAAGAAATACGTTACGTACAATCTATATTTTATTAGTGCTCATGTAACGAGCAGCTACACTTTCCATAAAGTACAAACGAGTCCTGGTAGAGCCTTGTGCCCTGCCCTCTCACCCCAGAGCACAGGTGGACCTGGAGGGGCCACCCTGCTGGGCATCTCTGGCCCACAGCCCAGCTCCCCTGCTTCGGCCTCCCTGCTCCGAGCTGTGGCCAGAGCAGCCGTGATTGTGTGCAGCCAGCATGGGTGTCCTCAGAGCCGACACAGAACTGTGGTCCTGGGGGTGGCACTGGGCTGTGGTGGACGGCGGGAGGTGTGGGAGGAAAACCTGGCCCGGAGTTCCCTGGGAGTATGTGCCTGCAGGGCCGGGACAGAGCCACCCGGAGCCCAGGGTCCACCCAGAGCTCGCAGCGCAAACTCCGGTCCCTTTCTGAATACTGCGCACCAGCCGTCAGTCATTGCCGCCCCAAGCCAGGCAGGCCCGGTCTTGCCCAGCCGTCGGGCGCGCTGGTAGCCCAGCCTGGGGTCCTGCCTACCCCAGACCTCACCTTCTGCAGTGCTGCCCCACAGACCTGAGACAGCCTCAGTGCGAGGCCCGGGTGTCCCCCGGAAGCTCCTTGTTTGTTCTCTGCCAGGCTGAGTTTCTCTGTGGGACTGACATGTTTAAATCCTGTTTCCAGTAAGTTGAGTACAGTTGTTTTTAAAATAACATAGCAGCCTTTGACTTTTAGCTAAACTATCTGGGTAGTTTTATTTAGCATAATTATTGAACATTTGAGTTTTAACAATTATTCTGTGTTTACCATTTGAAACATTTGACTTTTGTTGGTTTTCCTGCTCCT
Organism: Capromys pilorides; assembly: GCA_004027915.1. Classification (NCBI taxonomy): domain Eukaryota; kingdom Metazoa; phylum Chordata; class Mammalia; order Rodentia; family Capromyidae; genus Capromys; species Capromys pilorides. Next base: position 370 of record PVKN010018878.1, on the reverse strand, counting down.
TAAAAAAAAAAAAATCTTTTATTTATTTGCTACAAGGTCTTACTTCACAGCTCAGACCCATAGAGATTCTCCTGTCTCAGCCTGCCCAGCACTGGGACTGCAGATGCAAGCCACTCTACCTGGTTTCAGTGGCTGGCACTGCTGAAATGCACTACTGGGGACTGAACTCTGGTCCTTATGCTTGTCAGACAGGAACTTAGACTGCCAAGCTATCTCCCTAGCTTGTCTTTCTCCTTTTCTTAAAAAAAAAATGGGAGTGAGAAAAATATTTTATGCATTTCTTCACTAGTTTATTAAGGTACTTTTAAAAAGGCTGTCCTTTATTTTATAAATGTATTATGCATAGACTTTTAAATTTTTGTTTCTTGAA
>PVKN010018877.1:0-16623 GCA_004027915.1 Capromys pilorides | reverse complement strand
TAAAACAAAAGTAAACAAGTGCAAGAATCTGAAAGAATAAAATCTGAAAGGTACAACAGATGCTGTGAAAAGGAAAGAAACTGTTCAAAGGGAAGGAACAACTGAGCAAGGAAAAGGAGAAAAGAAAGAAAGGAAGGGAAATATAGGGAGGGAGAAATATATCTGTAGAGACACAGGATAGCTTGGATAACTGTACTAGGCATTGCTGCAGGTCTATTGAAAGTAGCCGTTAATGCTCAATTTTTTTTCTCTTTTTTCTTTTTCATTTTTTATCAATTTTTCACGCTTATATCTGGTAATCTGAACAATTAATTTGAAGATGACAATATTCAATGTAACAACCAATGCTGAATTTCTATAATCGTCTTAAGTGAAATTCTTTATTTTTAATTTATTTTACTACTTTTAACTCTTTTCACTTGTTTACTTTTGTTTTATGGCTGGCTCAGCCTGCCCTGGGGGTGGGGCTGGCACAGCATGTGGTGCTGGGGATCGAACTGCAGTCCTTCCTTCCTAAGTTTTCCTAAGCAGGTGCTTTAGACTGCTGAACCATCTTGCTGGCCCCTTTAACTCTTTTTAAAAAATAAAACATACTGAAAAAAGCGGAAAAAAATAAAATTAGACAGACAAAAAAGCCAGGGAGGGAGAAATGGTGATACTCAATGTGAAAGTAGGTGTAATGGACTTAGACCACCATTCCCTCAATGTAAACCCTTGTTATTTTTCCATTGTTTAGATGTTTTTTTAAAATCACAATTGGTTTTCACTTGTATGTATCCCTTGACTTAGTTATACATAGCTGATTAGAATTTTATATGAAAGAACTTGTAAAAATATACACCTGGTATATTGAGTGACTGATTCAATTGATTTTTGTAGACTGAACCCAGGCCTTTCACACTGAACCACATCCCCAGCCTTTTTTATTTTATCATTTTGAGATAGCTGCTTGCTAGCTTGCTAAATTGCCCAGATGAGGTTTGAACTTGTGATCCTCATGCCTTACCCTCACAGAGTGCTGCAACTACAGACATGGGTCACCATGTTCAGCTTTTAAAGCCCATACTGTGTTATTTACCTGCTTCCTGCCTAGTCTTGGGAAAACAAAGATGGGTAAGGCATAGTTCCTCCTTGTCTTGACTCACTCTATTCCCTATCTCACTGTCTCTGAAAAGACAAACCATGAGTAAATCTTGATGAAAGAATTCTCAGTTGGGTTCATTTAATATCATGTTCCTTTTAGACACACACACCCATCAGCAATTCCGAGTACTATTCAAGCAGTTCATATATGTTTCCCACCTCTGGGATAACATTCTTCCACAAAGTGGTTGGCTTACAACAACATCCAGAAACTCTCAAGCTTTTGTCTGGGCAGTAGCCAATGAGGTTTATTACTGCTAACTGAAAGATTTTCCCACTAATCCCATTGGGATACCTTGTAGTATGATTGGCACTGGCAATTTTAGATAGTCTCTATAAAGATTTTTTAAAAATCAAAGACATTGTCTAGAGTTCTGGAGGCTGGCTGCAGGTGGAGCCATGATTGCTCCTTTAGCTTTTGGTAACATGGGCTAAGAGCTACAGCCCTGAACGTCAGCTGTGTGGCATTCCTTTATTGTGTATCGGTGTCTATTTCTATCTTAAAAGGACATCAGTCATACAGGCTTAAGGGACCACCTTAATCCAGTGTGACCTCATTCTGACTTGATGATGTTAGACCTCACCCTAACTTGATGTTAATTTGAGACTTCATTTCTAAATATCACATTCACAGGGACTGGAGTTGGGTTTTCCATGTCCCTTTTCTGGGAGGGTACATATCTGGGCCCATCACAGCTAATTAACTGTAAGGATCATGACATCTTCGTGATATCTACTTGAAACAGCAAAATGAACTGATTTACAAGACGCGCCTCCTTCATGCAACATTACATCAAGACTTGAGGGCAGCAGAACTGGTTGTTAGCCAAACTTAGTCAGGCCCTACAAATCACTGATCTCAAAGGCAGGCTCTGGGGACTTCCCTTTCTCAGCCCACTCAGTAAGTCACTAAGGCACCGCAAGACAGCTGCCTGCACAACTCCGCTGTCTACTGACTGGCCTTCACGGCTACACTCTCATGGCCAATGGCAAGTCCCCAGCTGGTCTGGTCCACCCCTGAATGGTTACCTTTCCCCTATTTCATCCTTCATGCTGCAGTCAGCGTGCTGTCTCTCTCTCTCCTCAACTTACAGTCCTCATGATATCTGCTACTGATCCTGCTGGTGCTCATTCTGGACACTTCGAATACCACGTTCTGTTACTTGGTACTCAGGAATCTCACCTCCTGTCTACCATGGGTTCCATTACAGGTTTTCAGCCAGGTCAGCTAAGTTTCCTGGGATCAAACAGTCCTAGATCCAATCAGTTTGACCATGTTCTCATTTATGAATTATGCCAGTGGCTCCTAAGTGCCTAGAATGGTGATTTCCAAATTGCATGAGTATAAACATTTCTGGCACATGTGGCAGGTGATTGTATTTTATCAAGATATCCCCAATGTTACTGTCCTTTGCTCTTGTGCTCAAATGCATCCCAAGGTTGAATTTATCTTTTGCTCCCTTTCGAACCTGGACAGCCCCTACAACCGCCCCAACCAACAGAACACGGCACAGGTATTCAGTGATATCATTCCTGTGTCAGGCATACACTTCATTTTATCCATTAATTTATTGTATACAGGGTCTCGTTATACAGTTCAGACTCAGCAATCCTCCTGTCTTGGCCTCCACCATGCCCAGCTTCAGTGGCTGGCATGGCATATGGTACTGGGGCTTGAATTCAGGTCTTTGAGCTTGCCAGGCAGGCACTAAGGCTCCTGAGCTATCTCCCCAGTCCCTAGGCATACATTTCCAATGGCCTGGCAACTTCTGCTTTCTTCATCTTGAAAGGATGTTGGGACTTCCCAATTTAGATCCCACACACCAAGCTCAAGGAAGCCCCCAAGTGGGAAGAGATCTCACAGGCTTCATCATCAGCGCTCTTGATAATGAACCCCGACTAACATCTGGCACCAACTGCCAGCAATGTGAGTGGTCCAGTCACATCTGCTAATGATGCCAGCCCCATGAAACCAATGGAAGCCACCTGAGAGGTCCCAGGGACCAACCACCCAGCTGCACCCAGGCAATCCACAAACCATGAGAGAGAATCACACACCAGTGTATTGAACTACACAGCTTGGGATGGCTGGCTATATAGCATGTTAACCAAAGCCCGCAAAATGAGAATAAATCATGTTCTCATTTACTTATTTGTGCAAATAATCTCAATAAATCATACACAAAAATAGAAATAAAAATGGTGAAGCAAACACAAATTTTAGCATTATTAATTAGCTAATTAATTAGCTTTTCAAATATCTTCCAGAATGTGACTGTTTTCTTGTTCCATCTTTGGGTTCAGGCTCAAAACGTAGAAAGGCCAAATAATCATTAAGGACAGTGGGGAGAAATCCTTCTTATAAACAGCCTTCTTGGGGCCGGCGAGATGGTTCAGTGGTCTAAAGCGCCTGCTTAGGAGGGCTCAGGCAACTGCGGGGACTGCAGTTCGATCCCCAGCACCACATGCTGCGCCAGCGCCACCACCAGGGCAGGCTGAGCCAGCCACAAAATAAAGAAAGAAACAAACAAACAAACACAACAAGCAAACAAATAAATAAATAAATAATAAAAAATAAACAGCCTTTTTGATGATATCAATTTTGTGGCCCAGGGCTGGTGAGATGGCTCAGTGGTCTAAAGCACCTGCTTAGGCAGCCACAGGGACTGTGGTTCGATCCCCGGCACCACACGCTGTGCCAGCCCCACCCCCAGGGCAGGCTGAGCTGGCCAGAATACAAATAAATAATAAATGAGGTTTAAAAAATAAAATAAAATAAACTTTAAAAAAAAATTTGTGGTCCAATGCTTGTCAGTTCTGATTAAATCACTATTGTTTTCTGCCTCATAATATGCTTAATAGAGAGCACGTACTAAGGATGGGAAGAATGAACTCTGTCATGACAACATGAACATTTCTTGTTTCAGTGCTGCTAATATTTTCTTTATTCTGCTTTTATCATTTTAAATTTTTACTTGTAATTTTTGTTTTTTTTAACTCAGGGTCTTGCTATGTAGATCAGGCTAGGCTGGATCTTGAGATCCTAAGATCACAAGCATGTACCACTGTGCCCAGCTGTGCTTCGCTTTCTTGCAGAAATCTTTTAACACCAGATTCTCTTTTCATAGGGATAACAAATTAACACTGTGTGAGGCAATCGTCTCCTTAAGCAGACTCACACAGAACCCCACACATCACGATGTTCTGGGAGACAGGCTACAGAGTCACCCCCCAGGGGAGGAACTGGACTTCCTTTTCCTTGGGGACACTGTTGAGCATCTCTGACAGTAGGACAGCCTCAGCACACATGATTGAATGTGAGTTAAATATAAGTACAACATAATTGTTTTCTCATCTCAGAGGAAAAACAGTAACTATAGTGATAGGCTATGACCCTAGTATGAATTGCTGAATCATTATGGTGGTCATCTAATATGGCTGAAGCCCTTAAAATAACAGCTTATCTTCCCAGAAACAACCTCCCGTTTTCTTCTCTGACTCAGCCCAAGTGCAATTTCCTTTCACCTTTCCCACCACCTCAGGGAAGACCCCAACGAGCTCCTCAAATATTTTTAAACATCTCCCTCAAACTCCACTCCTAACATAAGTCCATCAAAGCCTCAACTTTCTTTGTCTCAGGCCGGAGGATCCACCTGACCTATCTGCCCTCAATCCTCTCAGTGTCTTTGGAGTTAATAAAGGCTGCTTTTAAACTATGTCTCTACTGCACCTCCCAAAATCCTCTCATATAGTAAGTTCTTTGGAAATTCTGTTGGACACTCCCACATGCTACTCTGAAGCCCACTGCACTGGAAGACAGTCGGTGGCAGGTGGTGCTTCTAGCATCTGCCTGTTTCTGCCTTCCCTTCCTGGCCCTCGCCCTCATTCGCACTTCTGTTGAAATCCTTTGTCTCACAAGTGTCTAGGTCTCTAAATTCCTTAAAAAGAAGTTACAGTTGCAGACCTCGTAGTCAAGTCTGTAGTTCCAACATGGGAAGTTGAGGCAGGACCATCATGGAGAGATCAAGTTCACCCTGGGCTACAAAGTGAGTTCAAGGCCATCCTGAAGTACATAGCAAGACCTTTAGACATGCTGATTCTAGTAAGTACACTTAGTAAGCACATAGTAAGCATAAAAACAGTGGCTGATGACTTCCAGGAACAAAAGACACAAACCAAATAGAAAATCAGGTATCGCAGTAATGTTTTGGGAAATGCTCACGAAATGTTTTTGTTTTTGTTTTCCTGTGAGTATGAGATATTTTGGGGAAAATATAAAGCCATATCTTATCTCCGTGGTGTTCCTTCTGTTTCAAAATGTGCTGTTCTTCCTCAGAAGTGGCCCATACAGCACACAGCACACAGCACCTCCTCTGAGAAGCCACTCAAGAGGGCCAACAGAGGCACACTACACACTCGGCACCGGCATGCTTTTTGCAATCCTCAAATACTCTCATTTTTTTTTTTTTTCTTTTTAAAAATGTGTTTAGTACAGGGTCTACAGGGTCTACAGGTCTATAGTGTCTCACTACATGGATTGGACTCCTAGTGATCTTCCTGTTTTCAGCCTCCCAAGCACTGGGATCACAGACACATGCCACCATGCTCGGTCTCAGTCACCATCTCAGCCTGCCCAGGGAGCCAGGCCAGCATGGCATGCTGGGGATGGAACCCCAGTCCCTATGTCTCCCTAAGCAGACAGGCACGTTTAGTCCACTGAGCTATCTGGCTGGCCCAATACTCTCATTCTTGTATAGGCAGAAGCGCAGAGTGGTACTGCGTGTCTGGCCCGGGACAGCTTGAGGACCCGCCACCTTCAGCATGCTTCCTGTCAGTACCAGGCTGTCAGACCAGTCAGAATACATAAGGTAAGGTCCTTAAGCAAAAGCCGTCACAGCTCTGCTGCCTGAACTCATAACCAGGGCCCAGGATCACAGAGCCCACCAGAAATTCCTCTTCCTGGTGCTTTTTTCTCCTCCCTCCCTGAGGAAGAAACAGCATTCAGCCAAAGCTGTGAAGCTGCCGGCAGATTTAGGGTGGTTTGATAAGAGCAGGTTGTACAGATGTAATGATTGGAATTAGCATCTTCTGCTAATTTCTGCAGCATCATGGACCATTTGGAGTGAGTGAAAGAAAAGCTTTCCTTTCAAAAGGTGAGGAGAGGCAGCTATGACAGGCAAAATCGGAAAGAGACCAGGCAAGATGCTTTCTCCTCTGATGTTCTCTGCCAGGCCAGGTTTGGGAAAGACTTAAATAAAGGTTTGTCAGAGGTCAAAATTATAGTGGTCAGGTTAGCTTGGCAGTATAAATGCCTGCTTGGGAAGCGCAAGGTCCTGAGTTTGATGCCTGATACTACATGCTGTGCCAGCCTCAGAATCTCGGGCACACTGTACTGACCCTGAATCCGGGTGTGGTGGCACACCTCCATAATTCCAGTGCTGGGGAGGCTGAGACAGGAGGATCACTATGAGTCTGAGCTGCACAATGAGATCCTGTATCAAAGAAAGAAAGAAAGAAAGAAAGAAAGAAACTTATTTGTCTTTATTTTCAATTCTAGAATCAGACTATACTTTAATCCAAAAACTACATTACATGTTCACATAGGCCAAGGCAAAGGAGATTTTTTTTTTTTTTTTGGTGCTGGGATTGAATTTAGGGCCTTCTCTTGTAACTCTATCCCCAGCCTTTCTTTCTTTCCTTCTTTCCTTCTTTCTTTATTTATTTTTGTGCGTGTGTTTTAGGGAAGGGTCTGCAGGGTGTTCAGGGTCTCACTACTATATCAGACTCGTAGTGATCCGCCTGTTTACAGCCTCCCAAGAGCTGGGATTACAGGCACATGCCACCATGCCCAGTCTCAGTTGCCTTCTCAGAGCACCCCAGGGGCAGGGTTGGCACTGCAGGCCCAGGGATCAAACCCCCAGCCCCTGTGCCTGCTTGCAGGTGCTTTAATCTGCTGAGCTATTTGGCTGGCCCTTAATTTTTTTAATTTTAAGACAATGTCTTGCTAAGTCATTCAATTGCCCATGTTGGGCTTGAATTTTCCAACCTCCTGCTGACACTGTCCTGGTTCTTGTCAGTCTAGGGCAGCCCAGGGACAATTCACTTGGGTTCCACATAACAACAAGAAGACACTACATGCAAGCAAAGTATTGGTTTAGGGAAAGCTGAAGTTCTATTACAAAGCAGGACACAGCTCATGGACAAGCCGGATTGTCACCAGTAAGTGAACAAGCCTGAGTCCCTTTGTGCTGTCCCTTTATTTCCCCACACTTCCTGCCTTTAGGGTACTGCTGCCCTCCTCTGGCATATGTATGACTGGAGCATCAACCCTGGACAGCAGAACACCAGGCTCCACAAACACTTCCCTTACTTTTCTACTATCACTTTTCACTTTTGTGTAATCATAGCCAGCTGTGCATCTCAGTACCTTTTCCTGGGAGATACAGGATGCGATCCTTGTGTCCATCCACTTGGCTCAAGGAAAGGCAAAGTATATATGCATATGCAAAAATATGAAACTAGGATTTGCACCAACTTGACGTTCCATTCCAACAGGTCTTGGGTATGTGTACCTGAGCAACACTGTTATGATTTTTGTGTAGCAGTCCCTCCAAAGTCTCATGCAGTAATGGGGCAGACATGTAGACTTTGTGATTGATTACCATAGTTGTGGATGCTGCACCTGCCCTGGGGCAGGCAATTTACATTACTATGTAAGGAGTGGGGAGAGGCTGGCTAGCTGCCTGCATTGATGCCTCAGGCTGCCTCCTTTTGCTCTCTGCTCTTCTACTGCCAATATGAAAGGTTGCTCTCTGCCATGTTCCACTCTGCCTTGGAGCCAGCTGAGTATGGACTGAAACCTCCACCGACTGTGAGCTAAATAAGCCTTTCCTTCCTTCACTGTGAGTGTTGGGTATTTGTCCCAACAAAAGTAACTGAGGCAACCACAGAGGATATAATATACTCACACCATTCTAGAATTGCCCTTTGAAAAGTTTTGAATCTTCTGGTACAAGTATCCCAACACAGTACAACAGCAAATGAGAAAACAGATTTGCAACTTTTAGAGGAGGTCAAAAGTCAATCGTCAGGTTACTTACCCGTGGCTGATGAAGAGGATCCATTATGGTAAAATGCATGCTCTCATAACAGAAGGGTGGTGGGGGCGTTTGCTGCTGCTACTGCTGCTGCTGCTGCTGCTGCTGCTGCTGCTGACTTTAACACTGGCCATGTGAGTCCAAATTCTTGTGACAGTGAAACAGAGCAAGAACTGACTAACACAGACCCAGGGAATGTAGACCTCTTTGATTCAGATGAGGAAAGAAACAGCAATGTGAGTATATACATGACTAATCAAAATGTTATGAAATGGTCATGCAACCAAATGGAACAATCCATTATTATTATTATTATTTTTAGAATAGTTTTTTCGGAAAGAAAGCTTCTGTCCAAGAGGGGAACAGAAGGGGGACCCGAGTGGGTTGCCCCTGGAACAATCCATTATTAGAACTAGATCTCCAACTATAGTGAAGGTCTGAGCAAGGGTAAAATATACTAAACAGAATGCCAGCACTGCCATTCAATGTCAAACACTATAATAGACAGAATGCTACAAGATGCTGTGAGGTACACAAAGGCTGAAAGGCAAGTAAAATATTCTGCATGCACCAATAGCCATATTCAACATTGTATTTATTATGACCCCTCATGAGCTTAATTGAAAGCATCCATAGGTCTGCTGTACTTAGCATAGATTTTGCATGGTAACTGCAGGAATGTAAAAGACTCATGGAAAAGTGACTGATCAAAATACAACATAAAAATGTATGCATGCAAAGACTTACTCTGCTTTCAATTTAAACACTTGCCCTAGAACTCAGCCATCAAGTCCTTAATTGTTTTTTGTTCATTTGTGTGTCTTTTTTTTTTTTTTTTTTTTTGACACAGGGTTTCCTATGCAGTCAGGCTGCTCTTGAGCTCACTTTTGTAGCCCAGGCTGGTCTCAAACGCACACCAATCCTCCTGCCTCAGCCTCCCAAGTGCTGGGATTACAGGCGTGTGCCACCATGCCTGGCTCAAGACTTTATTTGTATAGTATTAAACTGAATGATATTGTGAAGACTTGTTGCCCACATCTCCAAAACTAATTGGAATGTGACATTTGACAACTGGTTTACCAGTTGCCAACTGACGTTACATCTCTAGGGCACAAGTTAACCAGTGCGGGAACTATACACACTATCAAAGGAGAAATTCCAAATGAGATGTTGCAATTTCAAAACAGAGAATTGCATAGTACAATTTTTGGATTTCAGAAAGTTACACTGGTCCACATAAGGTAAAGGAAAACAAGCTGGTGTTGCTGATGTCAGTGGTACGCCAAGATGGAAACATTGATAGGGAAGTCTCAACAGGAAGGAAGCCTGAGATAGAGACTTTCTACAACAAAGGCAAAGGCAGAGTAGATGCTGCTGACGAGTGAGGCAGTAACTGTGATGTCACTCAAAACACAAAGCATTGGCCAATGGTTGTGTGTTACTCAGTCCAAAACATGTGTGGCATAGTTTCATGTTCTACAAAGAAAATAACAAGTGCAAACAACTACCTTTGTCTTTTTGTGCTCCAAGCCTTCCCCAGTTAGCATCTATGAGGATACCATACAGCCCATGTAAACTCCACCTCTAATCCAACCCGATACCCACCCCCAGCTCCCTTCCCCAGGGTCCTTGCAATCTCTTCTGCAGCTCCCCACACTGAGCAATAAAAGATTTCTTCACTTCTCTCCTGTTTCTCAGAAAAAGGAACTTTATAAATTTTAGTGCCATGACTCAGATTCTCAGGGCATTTAGTTCCTGGGGGCCACTCCTAGTTTGAGCTTCCCCCAACCATAGGGTGCTGTCTCTCTCTCTCTCTCCCCCCTCTCTCTGTCTTCTCTCCTCTATCTGTCTCTCCTCTCTCTGTTTCCTCTCTCTGTCTCTTCTGTGTCTCTGTCTGTCTCTGTCTCTCTGTGTCTCCTCTCTCTGTGTCTCTGTCTCTGTCTGTCTCTCTCTCTCCTCTCTCTATCTCTCTCTCCATCTCTCATCCTTGCCTCTGCTGGGGTCAGTCAACTTCCAACATCAATCCACCTTGATTTACTTTCTCTCTTCCCATGTCACTCGTTCTCCAAACTCAATCTCTTTGAGCTGACAGATCATCCCTTCCTCTTCCTCCCATCCTTCCTCAGTCCCATAGTTTGGGACACCTCCCGGAAGTATTTTTTGTTCGCACTAGTTTGTAGCTCTTGTCTTTCAAAATCTTTGTTGGTTATACATCTGCTAGGCAGGAAAACACAAAATGCACAAGGGGCCATAGACATAGCTCAGCGGTCTAAGCACCTGCCTGGAAAGGGCAAGGAACAGGGTTCAATCCTCAGTACTCAGTGCCATGCTGGCCCCACCCTGGGTGCACTGAGCCAGCCACAGAGACAAGGCATGGTGACACACAGCTGTAGTTCCAGTGCTGAGGAGGCTAAAACAAATGGATCACTACAAGTCTGAGTTGTGTAATGAGACCCTGCACCAAATACATAAAAAACAAAACAAAAGAACCAAAATGTACAAGGATGCTAAGGAGACATAGTCCAAAAAGGAGAACAAGAAGTAGAAGGAAAAGAGGTCGCGGGACTGGTACCAGCCAGGCGGCAGGTAAGGCCATAAACCACTGACGCCATTCTACATGTTTTGAAGTTACAGCTAAGCAAGGCCCTTAAACCATGTAGCCTGGTTAAGGATGTCATGGGTCCTTATTTCTACTTGACCTGATTTATTTATCCCACAGCAACAAGAGGCATTAGCTACTGCACAGACAGCCCCATTTCTGGCCAGAGTCAGCTCTAATACTGCCCAGTGGGCTGCAACCATGCAAGCCAGAGAATCCAGAGAAGCAGTGAGCTCCTGCAGGGTTGTACCTAGCTGCTCGGTTATATTTCCCACCATGGTGGACACACAGGCCATGGGGATAGTGCTGTACATTATTCTCCCTGTCAAGCAGAACCGAGAACCCAGTAAGACCATCACCCTCAACACCCCCAGAGTTGTCATTCCCCTTTGATGTCTCTTTTGGGGGATCATGGACAGTCACATCATTTTCAAGCCATAGGACATATCCTACTCCCCAAGTCCTCTACATGGGAATGTAGTCAAAACAATGGGTAGCATGTCCCAGGGTGACAAAGTCCTCCACACAGACAAACATTGGCCCTCCACCCAGACCAACAAATCTGGGGTTTCAAGTCACATTGACAGTGGAGTTTGGGCTTAGGAAAGGCTGACTATAAATCTACTGTCACCAGGCAGGGGACTGAAGGGACTACTCTCTGGGTATAAGCCCAGTGAGGCAGGGACTCTGATGCTGGGGGTCCCGCTATTTCCATTGCTGGTAGGCTTGATGATTGAGAAGGTAGAATTTCTTGAGGAAGCTGAATAAATCGTCCACCTTCTCAATCACCCACTGAGCATTGTGAATTTTGGGGAAAGGGAAACCTAGTCTCCATCCAGTTGGTCTCCCAGGTCATTTTGACTGTTTGGATAATAAACAGAGGGGAGCTGGGAGCTCCACCAGCTATACTGAATTAGAGTAATGGAGAGGCCTCTGGTTGGCCAACTAAGGAAGTGGTGTTTACCCATCTGGTCCCCAGACTTGGGGGGATAAGACCCATTTTAGCACATACCCACTTATTAATGAAGTTGCATCCCTTGTAGATAGCTGAAGTTATTTCTAACCACCTATTAAGGGACTTGGCCTCTAACCTTGCAGTCCTTCTAGGCAGAGACAGGAGGAGGCAAAGAGTCAAGCATAGCTCAGGACTCATTTCTAGATATCAGGGGGCCAGTTAAAAGTAATGCCTTCCCCTCTCCCCGAGAACTGGCAGGTCAAAAAGCGCCAGGTGAAGATCCAGAATTAGGAGCCCAAGAAAATGATTAATCCGGAGCAGCAGATGCGTCAAGCACTCTGTCAATGATCACCTAGCTTCTGCAGCCCTGGGAGGTCCTTGGACGAGTCGCCTGAGACTCACCAAGGGCTTGCTTACACCATTAGGTGCAGAACTGCTGCCCTCAGACTGCTTTGTGGGGGCTCCTCTCTTGTTCGGAATGTTCAGTCCTGTTTCCAAGGTTTTAGTCAAGTGTGATGGGTCTGGGAGTCACACCCACTTTGGCTGCCAAGGGACCTCAGGAAAAGGTCCCTCCCAGGTAGGCTTACAGCTACATGAAGATTCAGACAGGGCCATGATCAGAACCAGGCCCCGGAGCTGAATAAGGAGGGCCCTGGGTTCAGGGTTTGGTCTCTGCCTCTTGTTGATGGGCTTTCTGGTAACAAGACAGATACATGACATGGTGAACCTAAGTTGTCACCTTAATCTAACAGAAATCACTGACAAGGAAAGGCCACCCAAACAACATTTCATAGAGGCTTAGCCCTGGCTTTTGAGGGGTGCTACTGATCTTTTAAGACGTCAATAGGCAAGAGAGAAGTCTAGGGAACTCCATCCCTTATCTGAGCGTTTGGAGGTAGGTTTTTAAGATTCTATTTGTCCTTCCCACCTTTCCTGAAGATTGGAGTTTCAATATACTGAGGACTGGGTTCTCCATGTACAATGAAGAAGATAGTGGATTCCCAGTGCCACAGAGACCGCTGAGTCACAGAAAGCCCAAGTTCTCTTGGACCAAGGCTCAAGTTATCTCAGTCACTTTTTCTGTCCTACAGAGGCAGGTCTCAATTCATCCTTTCAAGGTGTCTTCCCACATCCAGAGGAACCATACTCTCCAAGCTCTGGGCATATGGATGAAGTCTATCTACCAATCTTCTCACCGGTTAATACTAGTTTTTTATGCACCCTGAGGTGAGTGGGGGGCAGGCTATCAGTGAGTCAGAGGATTGTTTTTATTAATGAACCTCACAACCCTGTATCACCTAAGAAATTTTCACTTTGAGTTCTTCAAGAACCAAGCTGTTGACCATGTGGAGTGTGTTTTCCTTCCTCAGTGGAAGGATTGGTAGAGGTTCTCTTGGATCATCCATTGCTTGGCAGAGGAAAAAGGATCTGTCCTTCCTATGTTGGCACCAGCCTGAGGGTGGTGGAGTTAAGCCCTCATCTAACGCTCTAGAAGATTCTGTGCAGGGTGTACTCTGGTTTGAAATCCTCCAAGGAATGTTCTCACAAATAGTAAGACATTCTTCGGGCACGTGTCTTATAGGAGCTTGGTATGCTGTAACATCTGCTGCCCCGTTACTAAAGTTCTCACGCTCTTCTTTCCTCTGGTAATCCCTGCAATGAATTGCATCCACTTCCTTTGCCCATACATACTGCCTTTAAGAACTGTGCGGTCTCCTGATGATAGTTCATAGGAGATCCCAAAGCCCTTATGAAGTTCCCTTTCTTCCAAGTGGCTACTGTCATATGCTAGTGACTGACCTTGCCCCGTCTGCTCACAGCGGAAGGTCGCTGGGCTTCACACATTTGCAATGGGGCCACACATTGTCTATCTTGCTGCTGCATGGCTCTCATGTGAATTCACTCAGATGATATTATATAGCTAACCTGTGTGTGCTGTTGGTAATACAAGGTGCTGAATCAAAAAGTTATTGTTACTTCATAGTTAGATTATGTTTAAGCTCAGTGGTAAATTTTTTTCTCTTATTATTCCTTTGTTGTTCCTTGGTGATTATTCTCATTCTTTTTTTTTTTTTTTTTTTTTTTTAAATGTATTTAGTACAGGGTCTACAGGATCTCACTACACAGATCAGACTCATAGCGATCCTCCTGTTTTCAGCCTCCCAAGCGCTAGGATTATAGGCACGCGCCACCATGCCCAGTCTCAATCACAATCTCAGTGTGCCCCAGGGGCAAAGCCAGCATGGCATGCCAGGGATTGAACCCCAGATGCTGCACTCTGCCTAAGCAGGTGCTTTAGTCCACCTAGCTATCTGGCCAGTCCTATTCTCATTCTTGTCTGTGATTTTCATTTGTAAGTAAATATATAATTTTTGTACACATACATGTGTATATTTTAACCTACTCATTTTTCAATTTTAAGAGTATTTCAGTTATATAAATGTTTTCCCATTGGAGTGTCAAACACAAGACGGGTGATGCATCAGATGCAGCTGTAATTATCTCATCAGAGGTAAAGCTCCAGACCTCCTTCTTCCTCTTCAGATGAAGAGGCCTTAGAGGTAGGTGAACACAATCATGTGGCCGAGATGCTCACTGAACTTGACATGGATTTAGATATGAATATGCACTGAAGAATGGCAGCTGATAACCGAAACATGAGCACAGGGAACTGTGACACTCGGGCCTTCTATTGAGAAATACAAATTGCAATGATCCTTTCCGGTTGTACAAATTATTTGTACCTAATAATATATTCAAAATTATAGTGGCAGAAACAAGTAGATACACCACACAATGCTGCTTCAGTGCAAAAAGAGTATGAGCAAAGCAAGGATTCTGTGACAATTAAGGAGATAAAAAATGTATAGGTATAGGGGCCTGTGAGATAGCTTAACCTTCTAAAGCACCTGCTTAGGCACAGTGTAGGCAAACACAAGATCACGGTTCAATCCCTGGCACCACATGCTGCTCCAGCCCCACCTCAGGGCAGGCTGAGCCGGCCATAACATAAATAAATAAAGTTTTTAAAAACTTATACATATATTATTAATTTTGGGGTTGGGGATATAGCTCAGTGGCATAGCACCTCTACCTGGCAAGCATTCGGTTTGATTCCCAGTACCAAAGAAAAAATAAAATAAAATAAAAAACATGACCCCTATTATTAACTATGGAGATAGTGCCCATTACTAAATTATATTGTAATGGTCTGAAAATAATATACATGCCACAGATATACAAAGAATGACATGTGAGAATAGGGGGGGTTTTTTTTGGCTATTTTAAACTATTTATATTTATCTAAGAATACCATATGCAGAATTGAGGGGCCCTTACATACATTTAGAGAAATTGGACCAGTGAGATAGCTTAGCGGACAACGCGCCTGCTTAGGCGAGCACAGAGACAAAGGTTAAATCCCTGGTACCACATGCCATGCCAGCCCTACCCCCAGGTGCGCTAAACTGGCCCCAGAGACTGGGAGTGGTGGAGTACTTTGGGGAGGCTGGAAACAGGAAGATCACTACCAGTCTGAGCTGCATAGTGAGACCCTGCATCAAAGAAAGAAATTTAGAAAACTCATGGAAGACATTATTAGTACATTCATGAATGCAGTAAAACCTGGAAAAAGTGCAGTGATAGGCAAACACACGGTTTTTATGGCAAGGATATTTCTGGTTTTGCCAATACATCAAAGGGAAATGGCACAAATACAAGATAAAATTATATAAACTGTTTGCCTAATGGCTCCACCTATGATTTAGATGTTGATGCCAGAACAAGCTCAAGGTTTATTTATTTATTTTTATTTTTTTGCAGGACCAGGGATTGAACTCAGGCCCTTGCGCTTGCCAGGCAAGCATTTATTTTCCTGAGCTATCTTCCCAGCCCCCAAGCTCAAGGTTTTCTTATACTGTTGTTCTGAATTAATGAATAGCTTATTATTTGCACACCACACATTATGTGCAGACAGTTATTAATCAAGCACACTCCCAGCACAAGAACTTTTACAGAAAGAAAAATACTGTATTTTTGCAACACAGCAAAGCCAACTCAAAAGTTTTTGGCAGTACAAGCAAAGACAAAGCAAAATGCAACAAAATGATAAACTTTGAAAATTATCCTGCTATAAAAATGTGTTAATGGACTGATAAAAGTCCATTTATATATTGGTGACTTGGAAAAACTATACATGTACAATGATCAAAAGAAAACCTAGAGGGGCTGGGGAGACAACTCAGGTGCACAAGTGCCTGCCTGGCAAGTGCAAGGTCCTGGGTTTGATCCCTGGCTCTGCAAAAAGAAAGAAAGAAAGAAAGAAAGAAAGAAAGAAAGAAAGAAAGAAAGAGAGAGAGAGAGAGAGAGAGAAAAGAAAATCTAGAAAAATAAAACTTGATTATGTCTTTGATTACAATAATGTAAAGAAAGGCACTGAGCCAGCAGACCGGACGTCTTCATATTATAATTTCTAAAGGAAAACATTAAGATGATATAAGACACTGTAATACAACCAATATGTGCTAACATGGTTGTAAAGGCATGGTGCACATACCAGCAATAAGGTACTCAGAAGATTTCTATGTCAAAATTTAGAGAGTTAATATGAACTCATCAAGAAATGCCAAGAGGGGGCCGGCGAGATGGTTCAGTGGTCTAAAGCGCCTGCTTAGGAGGGCTCAGGTGACTGCGGGGACTGCAGTTCGATCCCCGGCACCACATGCTGCGCCAGCGCCACCACCAGGGCAGGCTGAGCCAGCCACAAAATGAATAAATAAAGAAACAAACAAACACAACAAGCAAACAAATAAATAAATAAATAAAATTAA
>PVKN010018876.1:0-16634 GCA_004027915.1 Capromys pilorides | reverse complement strand
TCAGGAAACTAAAGCAGAAGAATCATTGTGAGTTTGAGACCAGCCTGGCCTACAAAGTGAGCAGAAGGCCAACCTGAACTTCATAGTGATAACATGTCTCAGAATCATGAAGAACAAGGAAGAAGAGGAAGAAAAAGAGGAAGAAGAAGAAGAAGAAGAAGAAGAAGAAGAAGAAGAAGAAGAAGAAGAAGAAGAAGAAGAAGAAGAAGAAGGAGAAGAAGAAGAGGAAGAAGAAGAAGAGGAAGAAGAAGAAGAAGAAGGGGAATTTATTTAGCGAGCATTATTACCAGGCCACAAGTGGCCCAGAAAGGGTGAATACAGATTTCCTATGCCAGGGCCAGACCAAATAGAATCATAAGGCAGCTTGGAACTCATGGCCAAGACTAGTTTGAGTGCAATGGACATATGATCAGTGTCTTGTGAATTCTCAGAGAAAAACTGAGCTACTTCAGAAATGAGGAGATAGAGCAAATCAGAAAAGACAGGTAAATTCCGGCCCTGCCCCTTGGGTGTGCTGAGATGGCAATTGAGACTAGGCATGGTGGCACAGACCTGTGATCCCATCACTTGGGAAGCTGAAAACAGGAGAATCACTATGAGTCCGATCTACATAGTGAGGCCCTGTAGATCTTGTACTAAATATATTTAAGAAAAAGACAGGTAAAGATCAGCATCCAGGTCATAAACTGATGGAACTTAATAAAAGAACTATACTACATATTTCCTGTGTTCTCAGTTGTGATAACTAGGAGAGACACCCAAGCGGATGAATAAGACTTAGTCTCTGACCTCAGAATCCTTGAAACCTAGTGAATCCAGGCTCACTAGGGTATAGATAGAGGTATGACTGGTTTAAAATGCTTAGAAATTAAGGTTTGGAGATAGAAACAGCCAGGAAAGCAAGAGAAAGAACGAAGTTCCACTGTGCACATCCTGGAAAGGATCTGAATTCTCAGCAGAGACCAGTGTAGAAGACACAAATCGGACTTTGAAGATTCACAACCAAACAGACGGGTCCATACAAAAGTAGAAGTAGATGCTGAAGTTCCAGGATGTAACCATCTCGCTGTGGCCCTCATATTCTGGAGCCTTCTCCACTGCATCCCAGAAGAGGTCGTAGCCGTGCTGCTCCTTAGAAAGATCCTAGGTTCTGTGAGACACTACTGGTTCCAAGAAATCTATGGCTCTTGAAGGAGCCCACAGCACCCTAGGGAACTCTGGACTCTCAATAAGTCCATCTACAGATGCTTCGCAAACATTGACCCTATCCATTTTATTGGGTAGGTGAGGACTAATTGGCCAGCCAGAAGGCTGCTATCATGATAATGTTATTCTGATTACTGCTGATTCATATTTTAAGAAATTTTGACACATGGTTACACTCACAGATTAAAAGCAGTTTTATAGAGCACCTAAAAGGCCCTAAGTCAGATGCTAAGGCTAAAAATAATACATATGGCAGTGTACTTAGGGAATGCTATACAATGTAGAGACAGACATATAATTGAAATCTGAAATCTCTATTGAAACCATAGAGCCAAGTTTTCTGGGAACAATTTATTTATACTTTTTCTCCTAAGTAAGATTTAAGATGCCTTTTTATCCTCAGAAAGGTCCCAAATTGAATAACAATTTATATGCGAACCTTAGCTACAACCCCCCTAAAATAACCCAGAGCAAAACAAAAATCACTTTGGGGCAGAGGCAAGATTTCCCCATGATCTCTGTGTTATTGGAGGCTAATGGGCAATTGAACCCTGAAAAGATGAACCCCAAACACTGTCCATGCTTGCTCTTCACCTACTTATTTCCTCTATCCCCCTGTTCTAGGTCTGTTCTTTGTTTTGCCTTGCCTAGATACATACCACAAGGTTGACCTTCGTCTCCAAACCTTAGAGATACCCTTTCATGAGGTAAGCGAATGGTAGCTCTGGCTTTCTCTCTATATTTTCAGGGGTTAGGCTGGTAATTCCAACCCAGAGAAAATGACTATGCTTAAAAGTAGGCAAGAAAATGGAAATTTGGTCTATATCAGAGTTCACTTTTCTGTACCAAAGGACACAATCAATAGAGTGAAGGGCAACCTGTGCAATGGGAGAAAATATTTGCAGATCATTTATCTTACAAGGGATTATATTAAGGATATATAAAGATCTCTCTCTCCCTCTCTTTTGTTCTTTTTCTCTTTTCTCTCTCTCCCTCCCTCTTTTCCTCCCTCCCTTCCTCTCTCTCTCCCTCTCTCTGTCTCTCTTTGTTCTGTTTTGCTAGAAAATCCTGTCTCCCATAGATTCAACTTGACATTTCTCCAAAGACATACAAAGGTAATGATAGTATAGAAATGGCCACAGCCATATGAAAATATGCTCATTATCACCAGTCATAAGAGAAATACAAATCTAAACCACAGCAAAGCACCACTTTATATCCACTAAGAGGGCACTATAAAAATAACAAAAAATAACAGGTGTTGAAGAGGATTAGATAAACCGAAACATACATTGTCAAAATGTAAGACAGTGTAGACTAAAGAATGCAGCTTCTCAATAAATTAAAAATACTATTAATACATTAAGATGATCTATCAATCTTAATTTTTATTATACCTTAAAGAGTTGAAAGAAGCATCTTGAAGAAATATTTGGACAGCTACATCCATAGCAGTGTTATTCTAAAGTAGAAGCAGCCCAAATGGTCACTGAGGGCTGAATATTATTCAGCCTTTAAAATGAAGAAAATTCTAACATTCTACAATCTAGATAAATCTTTTTTTTTCACATTTTATGATTTTTACTTTAAGATTTAAAATCACTTGAAGTTGTAGCCAATAATTGTTGACACAAAGCTCTTTCCAGGAGTATTACTTAAAGGGCCATTTTTCCCTGTTGATGTTTTCTAATTTATAAAATAAGAATTTTTAAGTTGGAACTTTTCTTTTTTCTTTCTTCTTTCTTTTCTTTCTTTCTTCTTTCTTTCTTTCTTTCTTTCTTTCTTTCTTTCTTTCTTTCTTCTTTCTTTTCATGAAAACACAGCTTTTTTCCTTTCTTTATTTTTATCTTTTTGAGACAAGGTCTCACTGTGCAGTTCAGACTGGCCTTCAGATCAGTTTTGTAGACCAGGCTGGTCTCGAACTCACACTGATCCTCCTGCCTCAGCCTCCCAAGTGCTGGGATTACAGGCATGTGCCACCACGCCCAGCTATAATAATTTCTTTCTTCTTTTCTTTTCTTTTCTTTCTTTCTTTCTTTCTTTCTTTCTTTCTTTCTTTCTTTCTTCTTTCTTTTTGTGAAAACACAGCTTTTTTCCTTTCTTTATTTTTATCTTTTTGAGACAAGGTCTCACTGTGCAGTTCAGGCTGGCCTTCAGATCAATTTTGTAGCCCAGGCTGGTCTCGAACTCACACTGATCCTCCTGCCTCAGCCTCCCAAGTGCTGGGATTACAGGCATGTGCCACCATGCCCAGCTATAATAATTTCTTTCTTCTTTCTTTCTTTCTTTCTTTTTTTTGCAGGACGAGGGTTTGAACTCACAAACTTGCACTTGCCAGGCAGGCACTTGTGCCATGGAGCTATCTCCCCAGCCCCCAATCTAGATAAATATTAAAGAAACCTAAATATGCCAGTCAAAAAACAAATAAGTAGTAAATAATTCTACTTATACAAAGTACTAGACTTGTTAAATTGATAGGGATAGAAAGTAGAATGGTAGCTGCCAGAGGCAGTGGAGAGGGAGAACTAGGCATCTGCTACCTAATGAGTGTCTGCTTTGCTAGTCGAAAAGCATTCTGGGAATGGGTTGCACTACTGAAGTCTGTACTTAAAAGATTAGTCCTAAGTTATACACCACAAAAGATAGTAAATTTGATGATGTGTTGTAGTTTACCACAACTAAAAACCTAGAAAGTAACAAGTCGAGATAATATGCAGATTCTTCTCAGTGATTCAGGTTTATAAGCTTTTTCTCAATTTTCTTCCATTTTCAGTCTGAGGTTCTTTCTCATTCTTTTCATAAAGAGAAATTATGTTTTCAAAAAATGTTTATTTTAGATAATAAAATTGAATAAAAGGAAGGAATAAAACCTATTCTAATTTTACTTCAGTCTTTAAGAGATATGTGTACACTGATATTCACAGTAGCATTATTCATAAGAGTTAAAACATAGAAGCAATGCAAGAGACCATGGTCAGACAAACAGATAAGCAAAATGTCACACCTCCATACGGTGGACTGTTGATGTTATGAGGAAATCCTGACATAGGCTACAACGTGGATGAAACCTGAGGATACTATTTCTTACTTTCTAAGTGAGAAAAGCAAGCACAAGAAAAATACTGTATGATTCCACTTTTATAAGGTACTTAGATTAATAAAACTCATAGAGACAGACAGTACAAAGGGACCTATCAAAGGTGGTAGATAAGAGTAATGAGGAGTTATTGCTTAATGGATATAAAGTTTCACTCCCAAGATGAAGAGAGTTAGGGAGATAAATGGTGTACGCTTTATGGTGTATACATTATGGATGTGTGGATGTATTTAATACCATAGGATGGTACATTTCAAATGATTGATAGTAAATCTTATGCTATTTATTTATTTATTTATTTATTTGAGAAAGGGTCTTGCTATGTAGTTTAGGCTGGTGTTGAACTCAGTAGCCCAGGCTGGCCTCAAACTCACAGTGACCTTCTTGCATCAGCCTCCCAGGTGCCAGAATTATAGATGTATGCCACCACATCTGGCACAGTGTAAACACTGGGAATGATCAAATTATGTTATACTCATGTATAAAAACATCACAACTCTTCTGGGTAATTAATATGCACTCATCAAAAAACACTGGGAAAATATACTTACCTCTAATCCTACTGTTATAACTTCTGATTTAGAGTGTATCTTTTCAGGCTTTTCTATGTATGTGATTTATTTACAGACAGGGGTGTGTGTGTGTGTGTGTGTGTGTGGATGTGTGTATAAAACTATATATGCCACACTGGCCCCACCATTTGGCGCGCTGAGCTGGCAATGGAGTCCAGGCATGGTGGTGCATGCCTGCAATCCTAGCGCTAGGGAGGCAGAAAGCAGAAGGATCACTGTGAGTCTGAGCTGCACAGTGAGACCCTGTACAAAAAACAAAAACAAACAAAAAAACTATATATATACGCCAAGTGGGAACATGCTTTTTCATTACTTAACAATATATGGTGATCATCTTTTCATATATTAGCTGCCTTCTAGCCCTTTCTTTTAAATGGACATGTAGCATTTCATTGTGTGGCTCTATCATCATTTGCTTCACCAACTCATTATTGATGTAAATTGTTCCAGCGTTTTATCCCAATGAGCAATACTGCAAATAATTCTTACTGCTGAATTCTTAAAATATCACTATGATAAATGTTTGAAAATACTGAGGATATACGTCTTTTTATTGTTATATGTTTGTAATGCATAATAATTACATTCATCTTGGGAAACTGGTACATAAACACATCAAATCTTAATCACTCTTACTTTCCCTTTCAGTCCCTCCCTCTACTCTGTCCCCTTCCCCAGATCCCTTCCTCTGTCTGCAAGGTCTACCATTTTGTTTCATCTCTCTTTTATTATGCTTTTTAAATTATTTACACTTGGGTTTCTCATTTAAAAAAAAAAACTGATATTTAACCTTTATTTCACATTGCATTATAGTCTTTTTTTTTCTTGTATTTTTTAAGAAAGGGTCTACAGGATGTTCAGGGTCTCACTATTAGATCAGACTCACAGTGATCCACCTGGTTACAGCCTCCCACGAGCTGGAATTACAGGCTTGTACCACCATGCCCAGTCTCAATTGCAGTCTCAGCACACCCCAGGGGTGGAACCGGCATGGCAAGCCCAGGGATCAAACCCCCGACCCTGCACCTGCTTTCAGTCTCTTTAATCCACTGAGCTATTTGGCTGTCCTGCAGTATAGTCTTAAGGTCAATCCATTTTTCTTCTTCATAACTAAGTACTCTGTTTACTTATATATTTTCCTTATCCATTGATCTGTTCATAAGCATATAGGCTGCTTTCATAATTTCACTACTATGAATGGTGCTGCTAACATCATAGATATGCAGGTGTCACTGTAATATGTCTTTAGCTCTTTTGACAAGATACACAGAAGAGCTATAGCTGGCTCCAGCGGAATTTCTATTAGGTTTTTGAGTATTCCATACTGAGTTGCATAGGGCTGTGTTAGCTCACATTCCCACCAACAAGGTAGAAGGGTTTTTCTGCCTTTTCCTCCCAACCTCACCATTTTTTTTTGTTTGTTTGTTTGCTTGTTTGTTTTTGAGTTCTTGAAGATAGCTATTCTTCCTGGACTAAGATGAAATCACAGTGTTCCTTTTTCATTTTTTTCTAATGGCCAAAGATACCGAACATTTTTCATGTACTTATTGGCCATTTGTATTTCTTGAGAAGTGTTTATTCATTTCAATTGCCCATTTTTATTGGGTGAGTCTAATCTTTCGAGTTCTTTATATGTTCTAGATATTAGTTCCCTTTTCAAGAATAAGCTGGAAAAGTTCTTATCTCATTTTTCTAGTCTTTTTTTCTGTTGGTTATTTCTTTTGCCATGCAGAAGCTTTTTATTTTAATGTACTCCCGTTTGTTGACTTTGCTATTATTTATTCTGCAATTGGAGTTTTATTACGAAAGTCTTTGCCTATGTCTGTCTTCAAGAGTTTCACCTATTTTTACATTCCAGAAGATTTAGTGTTTCTGTTTTAATATCCAGGTCTTTGATCCATTTTAATTTGATTTTAGTACAGGGTAAGAGGTACATGTTTAGGTTCGTTCACTGCACATGGGGAAAACAGCTTTCCTGGCATGTTTTGTTAAAGCGATTGCCTTTAGCCTATGGTTTTGCTCGCTCTGTCAAAAATCAGATGGTTGCAGGTATCTGGGGTTGTTTCTGCATCCTCTCTTCTATTCCTTGGATCAATATGTCTGTGTTTATTACAGTAGCTTTACAATAAAACTTAGGGTCCAGGATTGTAATTTTTAATTACAATCTGCTTTGCTCTTTTTGTTCAGGATCACTTTGGCTATGCTGGATTTCTTCGGCTTTCATGTAAATTTTAGGAAGGCCTTTTCCAGTTTGGGGAAGAATGCTGTTGATAATTTAATTAGAACTTCATAAAATCTATGTATTAATTTTACTAAAAATTTTGTTAATATGGCTATTTTAACAATATTGATTCACCTATCTAAGATCAAGAGATGTCTGTTTCTTAATGTTCTCATCAGTCTCTTTTGTAAGGGTCCTATAGCTTTGTTGTGGAGGCCTTTCACTTCCTTGGCTAGGTTAATTCTTAGATATTTAATTTTTTTTGAAGTCCATGAATGGAATTGTTTTCTTGATTTCTTTTAAGATGGGTTTACTGTTGCTGTACAAGTACACCATTGATGTTCATAAATTGATTGTGTATACTGCCACTTTGCTGAATTTATTAGTTTTAAGAAATCTTCTGGTGAAAGTTTTGGGGATATTATATTTAAAGAATTGTATAGCATCTGCAAATATAGTTTGATATCTTACTTTCCTATTCATAACCCCTTTATATCTTTTTCTTGCTGGACTGCTTTAAAATTTCAAATACTAATTGAAATAAGCGTGGTAAGAATGGACATCCTTATCTTGTTCTTGATTTCAGTGGGAGTGCCTATATAGTATGTAATTGCCAGTGGGTTTGTTGTAAGTGGCTTTTATCAGATTGAGGTAAGATTCTTCTATTCCTATTTCCATCAAGGTTTTTTTTATCTTGAGTGGATGTTAGATTTTGTTAAAGACATTTTCTGTATCTACAGAGGTGACAACATGAATTTTTTCCCTTGCTTCTGCTTATGTGGCATATATTACATTTATTGATTTATGTATGTTGAATGATCCTGCATCTCTGGGATAAAGCGGTGATATATAATATTTTTAATGATTTATCATAGTCTGTTTACAAGTATCTCATCCAGGAATTTTGCATATGTGTTTCTTAAGGACATTGGCTTGTAGTTTTCTTTTTTGCTGATTCCTTGTCTGGGTTTGGCATCAGGGTAATGCTGGCTTCCAGGAACTAATTTGGCAGTGCTCCTCCCCCTTCAGTTTCGTGGAGGAGTTTGAGGAGTATTGGCAGCAGTTCTTCTCTGAAGTTCTGGTAAAATTCTGCAGTGAATCCATCAGGTCCACTTTTCTCGAGTGTCAGGGCTTGTGTTGCTGCCTCTATTTCAGTGCAAGAGCATGCCTTGTTAAGGACTTTTTTTTTTTTTTTTTTTTTTTTGGTGGTACCTGGGATCGAACTCAGGACCTTGCACTTGACAGGCAAGCACTTAGTCCACTGAGCTATCTCCCCGGCTAAGGACTTTTGATTTACTTCCCAAATTAGCTGCTAATGTGCACTCCAGTAAACATATGCGAGTGCTTATTTCCTATAATATGCTTCTCTTTTTAACAGATTTGAGTGCATCATTTTAGAAAGGTCTAATATAAATCAATGGAATATGTTCATGCAAAAATTATTCCTGACTCTTTAAAGAAAGGATTTTAAACAGGAACAATTCTTGTAAATCATGATGAATTCTTTAGTGCATGTAATAAAAACTCATCATTTTCCAAAAACATCTCTATTTTGAATACAGGATTTGCTGACCACTCTTCTCTCCCTTGCTATAATTTACTTTGAAAACACTGAGTTCTTTTAGGTCCATGGAAGGGCCCAAGAATCAAACCTACTATCCAAACTTTTTTCTGCCTAGGTTGTGACCAAAGACATGCTTATAATAGAGATAGATGCCATCTGCTACTACCAAATGGAAAACGCCTCTCTTCTCCTAAGCAGTCTTGCTCATGTGTCCAAAGCTGTCCAATTTCTTGTGCAAACCACCATGAAGCGTCTCTTAGCTCATCGATCTCTCACAGAAATTCTTCTAGAAAGGAAGACCATTGCCCAAGATTTAAAGGCAAGTAGATAAGTCTAATGTTGAATATTTTCAAATACTTATTTTATTCATTTATTCATCACACAGTTATTAAATATTCTACTTGCTGTGCATTTAACTATTCAAAATACCATCTGTTAGACAGGTTATAGCTGATTAGGAAGTTGCCAAATTGGCTCTGAGTCAATGAGGGCCGCTAATCCTGGTGCACAAATTTTGTCCTCAGCCCTACCCCCAGTGATTGGTGGGTCCACCCCGGTGATTTAAATTCATTATAAAATACTTGCAACACATCAGGAGTGGCTACTGGTGGAGCGGTGGGGCTGGTGGGGGTGGATGGGAGGGGCTGGTGGTGTGTGAAGATGATGAGCCTGGTTACTAGGAGCTTGCAGAATAGCTGAGGAAGCAAGCATAGTTTTGCTTGAAGTTGCATAATAAGAATTCAATCAATGCTTTCTGAATTAATAGTTATAATGTCACAACCCTTTCATGATTAATTGCACAACCAATTGTCTAGATTTAATGGATTTGGAATTAGAGGAGGAAGAAGGGGTAGCCTCAGGTAGCCTGGAGGTAACCTAGCATCCATGACCAGGCATATTAAGGCAGGTAGAGAGCAGAGCCAGACTCCAGGCAGCTGGCCCATCAAGAGGAAGTACCAGCGACTGACCCTACCACTAAGACCATGGAGTACGGGAGCCCAGAACAAGTTATGGGACTGTAAGTTACGTAGAGGTGGCAGGAGGACTGAAAATAAACAGACCCTGAGAATCAGAGATGTTCATGATTATTCTTCATGGAACTTGAGAAGTTACTAATCTGAAAAAATACAATGTGCAAAATATTAGAAAACTAGCATTAGCACCTTGATGAAAAAGGAAAACTTTGGCAAATAAGAAAAACAAGAACGAAAGAATAAGGGGGACACACGGAAGTCATTGTTCTGTCATTTAAGACACTCAGCATACTTCCCAACTGTCCCCTGCAGCCTCTCCCTTGTTTGTCCTTCTCATCTGAAGGATAAAATCCAGACACTTGTCCTTCAAGCTTGCCCTTGTTACATTAAATTACAATTTATGTATTTACATATGTGTCTCCCCGGATTAAGATAACTCTTTAGTGGCAGGTGTCATATTTTATTTATCTCTTTGTCCTTAGCTCCCAGCATGGGACTTGTCACACAGCAGATAGTTGTTTGGATGAATAAAGAAATGACCCAGCTGTTGTGGCCTTACCTTGTCTCCTTCCTCCACTTGAATCTAATTCTCCAGCCCACTTAGTGGTTGCCCAGCATTCAGCACTCGTATGCCTCCAGACCTCCTCTTGAGCTGCTTCTCTACATGAAATTCCTACTCTTTTCCCATAGGAAAAATACTATGTGTTCTATAGGATACCACCTCCTCTGTGGTGTATTTATCAACATTCCTTATTCTTCCCTTACCACTACACCCTGTGAAATCATCAGAAAATAAGAGGGAAGAGGACAGGCAGCATGGAGAGCTCCAGGCCCTGCCCCTCCTCTCTAGAACTCACAGTTCACCCCCACCCACAGACCCACCCAGTTTCCAACTTTAGCCTCAGAGGACAGAAAGGACTGGGAAGCAGTGGGAACGGATGCCACTAGCAGTGAGGAACAGAAAGCACCCTGTAAATGACAGCCATGGGACAGAGAGAGAGAATAAGAATAGAGATTCTTATTCTCTAATAAATACATTTTAAAGCATATTAACAAATACACCATCTATATGATGAGTTTCCTATTGCCTCTGTAATAAGTTACCATAAACTTGGTGTCTTAAGACAGTATGAGCTTATTCTCCTATAGGCTTGAAGGTCACAATCCAAATGCGTCTCAGCGGCCTTACGTCGAGCTGTCAGCAGGCTTCCTTGTTTCTGAAGGTTCTAAGAGACAAACTGTGTCCTCATCTTTTTCAGCATCTGGTGGCTGCCTGCATTCTTTGGCCCTTCCTCCCCTTCCTCCATCTTCAAAGCCCAGCTCTGCAAGCTCAGCCTCCATCTTCACACCCCCTTCTTTTGTGTCACCAAATCTCCCACTGCCTCTTTCAAGGCCACTTGTAGCCCTATTTAGGGCCTACACGGTGATCCAGAATAGTCTCCCCGTATCCAGATTCTTTGACTTAATGGCAACTGCAGAGTCCCTCTTGGGTAGCATTCATTCTCAGGTCCTAGCGGTAAGGACATGGCCGCTGGGGGGCCGTTTTCATCCTATCGCATCACTTTAGCTGCACAAATAATTTCTGAGGGGCACCGTGCAAGTGAACTCTGTGGCAGGCACCATGAAGTTGAGCAAAACCAAGCAGGCGACTGCTGTCCCTGAAAGTAAATACGCTTCGTTAGCACACAGTGCACGCGTGCTCCTCCCCCACAGGAGGAGCCTACTGATATCTGAACCCTTCCTTCCACAGGTTGCCTTGGATTCAGTGACCTGTATTTGGGGAATCAAAGTGGAGAGAACAGAAATGTGGGTAGGAAAATAACCAGGAAGAACAATATAATACAGGGAAATACTTTTGTTTCATTTAAACTATTTTACTTTTGAAAAATCATTTTGATTGCTGTAGCACATTAGCATACATTTAGAACAAAGAAAGAAAAAAACAACTAATGCCTCATAGCCAAAATGCACAATACATTGTCTCACATGGGCAAATTATCCTCATGATTTTTTTTCACTATGGATAAGAAAAGCCAAACCTGTTGCAAAAAATATAAAATCACATAAAATTGTGATATATGCCTGTAATCCCAGGACTTGGGAGGCTTGGGCAGGAAAACTGGGATTTCAAAGCAAGCGTGGACTATAATAAGGAAGTCAAGGCTGGTCTGAGTGAGTTTAAGACCAGCCTGAACTGCATAGCGAGACCCTATCTCAAAAACAAACAGAACACACATACACACACACACACATGAAGCATTTTTAAAAAAACCATATAAAACTTGGCACACACACAGCTTTAAAGAATATAGCTCAGTGATTTTGGCACATTCACCAAGTACAGCTGCCACTGCCATCTAATTTCAAACGTTTCTGTCACTCTAAAAGGCAGCTTGGGCTGGCAAGATGGTTCAGTGGTCTAAAGCACCTGCTTAGGAAGGCTTAGGCAACCACAGGGACGGTGGTTCGATCCCCGGCACCACATGCTGAGCCAGCCCCACCCCCAACCCCACCCCTGACCCCACCCCCAGGCAGGCTGAGCCAGTCGTAATACAAAGAAAGAAAGAAAGAAAGAAAGAAAGAAAGAAAGAAAGAAAGAAAAGCAGCCTGCATCATTAAGCAAGAGCTCCCCTCTCCCCCTTCCTCCTTAGCCCCTGGTAACCACTAATGTAGTTTCTGTTTCTGTGCCTCTGCCTCTTCTGGACATTTCACATGGGTGGTACCATACAATATGAGGCCTCCTATAGCTGCCTTTTCACTCAGCATGATGAGTTCATTTATGCTGTAGTGGTGTCAGTACTTTATCCTTTCTATAGTAGAATAATATTCCACTGAATGCCTGTATAAAATGTTATTTGTTTACCAATTAGCTATTTCTTTGGCTGTTATGGATGATATTAGAATGAACTTTCACTTGCAAGTTTTTGTTTAAACAAGTTCACATACATAGGAGTGTGTGTGGGAGCGAGACACCTCGGCTATACAGTAGCTTTCTGAAGAGCTATTAAACCCTTCCGTATGTGTTTTTCAGAGCTGTACTTAGGGTAACAAGATACTTTTATACCATGTAGCACTAAGGTTTTATTTTTATTTTATTTTATTTTGCATTTAGGACAGGGTCTATAGTGTCTCACAACACAGATTGGGCTCATAGTGATTCTTCTGTTTTCAGCCTCCCAAGTGCTGGGATTACAGGCACGCATCACCATGCCCAGTCTCAATCGCCATCTCAGCTTGCCCGGGGGTGAGGCTGGCACAGCTCACTGGGGATGGAACACTGGCTGCTGTGCTTTGCCTAAGCAGGCGCTTTAGTCCCCTGAGCTATCTGGCCAGCCCCAGCACTACAGCTTTTATTTGGTCTATTTTACTCTTAAAAATCAATCCCTATCATTTACAAATTTAAATTTCTTTGTTATTAATTGTATTGTTCTTCAAGGCTAGTTTTCAGTGCCAAATTTACTATCTAGAGGTTACACTAAATCTTAGATTGGAAAACTGATCACATATGGACACAAAATGAGTTTATATAGAACACCACAGCCCCCAGCAGCGTCAACATTTGAGGCTCTGTTTCCCCCTTGGTACCAACAGACAGCACGTTCTATTAAATAAAAAATGTACTCCTCAAGTGATAGTAGTGGAGAGGGTGGCGAGTGTGGGAGAAAGCCCTGGATGCTAAGGTCGCTGCTGTACCTTCAGGTCCGCCTGTTTTCTCTTTCAGTAAAGATGTGAGGCTGCCTGCCGGGGTTCAGCACTCGCTGGCTGTGGAAGCTGAAGCACAGAGACAGGCCAGAGTGCGGGTGAGTCGGCACTGAGTACTCCTACCGCCCACCACATGCTCCCACATGAGCACCAGGGGACCCCAGGAAGGCCTGCTTGTGGAGAACATTCCCTCCTTGCTTCCTTGGACTCGCCCAGGGCCTGGGAGGAATCTAGCCTGTGCCCGCCCACTGCCTTGGAATCACCCTTATGCTGTTACTAGCCACACACTGTCCTCTCCAAAGCGCCTTTTCAGTGTCCACCTCCTTCCTGAGTCTTGCCTTCACCCTTTCTCCTCCTTCATCATCCTTCTCTTGCGCTGACTTCCTTCCCTGGGTAATCTAAGTCACCTGCCATCCGTAGGTTAATCACCTGTAGGTCCCAGTTTATGTCCCTCTACCTGCACAAGCTTTGAAGAAATACCCATGATCAGTTCCTTCAACGCCAGCAAGCACAAAGATATGGCCGCCAACAAGGAAAGAAGGGTGGGGAGCATTGGAAAGAGGATAATGAGGAAAGAAAGAACAGAAAGTAGATGAAGAGAAAACAGAAGAACAGCAATAGCTTTGGAGCACTGACGAGGAGGGAGGGGTCCTCTCGGACTACTTTCAGGAGGAATCTGGGTGGAAAGCTTGGTGCCTCCTCTTCTGAAATGCTTCCCATTTGTCTTGACCAAACAGACAGTAACCCTTTCATAATTCCATGCCTTTACCTGAAGTGCTGGCCAGTTTTTCTTCTGTATGGCAAAATCCTACTAATTGTTCAAGCCCAGCAGACCTTAATAACTTTCTTAATGCTTCATTGATGTATTTCATGGCCCATAACAACTTCTACTTTGATTGAATGTTGATTAATGGCTTAATCTCTCTCCCTGATCTCAAGGGCCTTCAGAACAAAAGCTAAATCTGTTCTGTGCTCACAGTACCTGCCCCCAGGCAGATCCACTCTGCTTGTTTGCTGAAACACACTGAATTGCAAGCCATGAACATCCACAAGGAATTGAAAAGCATAATTACTTCTCTTTTCCTCACATCTGTTTCCTAGATGATAGCCGCGGAAGGGGAGAAGGCTGCCTCCGAGTCCCTGAGGATGGCCGCTGAGATCTTATCAGGTACCCCGGCTGCTGTTCAGCTGCGATACCTCCACACTCTTCAGTCTTTGTCCACGGAGAAACCTCCCACAGTGGTTCTACCTGTGCCATTTGACATGCTAAATTTCCTGTCCTCTCCCAGCAGTCGATCTCAAGGAAGCATCCCCCTGCCAACTTCTGCCAGACCTGTTGAGCCCCTAAATCCCAAAAAGAAAGATTCTCCCATGTTGTAGAGTAGATGGGCAAAGCGTATTGTGACTGTACAGGATCTGTACAGCTGTCCTCACTCCCTGCCCTTCTTTGGTTGTGGAATGGACGCCCTTGGAGTGCCTTACATCAAGCGTAGACCTACATGTGAGAAGATGGTAAGATGGTGAAGGAAGTAGAAGGGTCCTAACCTTTCCATTAGGTGGATCATCTAAGCAGAGGAATTAAGGGAAACAGCTTTAATATACATGCTATGGTGGAATAAATCTGGTTCTAAACATGGTCAACTCTGACTTGTGAAGCCTTTGTTCAAATGTCCTTTTCACTGTACAGTCTCTGGGGCCTTTAGCAAGGTTTCGGCAGCCTCTGTATCCCTTTGAGCCCCTATCGTTGTGCTTACCCATTGTAACCCTGTACTTAAGATTCAGGCTTTGCTCCAGATACACCACAAGCTCTTGAAAGGAGCTGTTCCCATACCCCAGGCCCCACCATACTCTTGTCGTTTAGCTCCCAGTTCCTCAGTCAACCATGACAGTTGTGCAGTAGTGACCCTCAGTGTTCCTAAGTGGAAGAAGAGATGTGCCCATGTTGGACATTAAATTTACACCCAATGAAAAGAATTTAAAAGGAATTCTTTGTATGGAGATTCCTTTTTTAAAAAAGAAATGAGGATAAAAACCATAGTCTTTAAAACTGAGAAAGAATCAATATAAGGGCTGAGAGTACTGTAGTTCAATATAGAATGTACCAGACTGCTCATTTCTTCAAACAGTAGGAGCTGTACTATACATCTCCTGCCTTAGTCTTTTCAGCTTGCTCCTGAATACTACAGTGTTCTTTAGCTATCGGTCTCCTGGGACTGTGAGCATTCATTCCCATGCCCTCTAAAATTCTCGCGTGTATGTCAGTGCATTTGCTCAGTAGAAAATAAAAATTAAGGAGAGGATGGCCACAGAAGTCTTTTCCTTTTGAAAAGGGGTCATCAATTGCACATCCATCTTTGTCTGTGCTTAGAGAAGCATTATAGCAATATAGCTGAAAGCTATATTACAAAGATATAATGAACAGTTCCCTGTTTGTTATAGTTTTTCCCTCTCATCAGAGGCAAGCATCCCACTCCCAGTCACAACTGCATGTCCAACAGACTGGGGGTGGACAAGGTAAACATGGTAATCCACCCGCCATTTTCCACTCTGGTTGTCCAAATAGTTAAACCTAGGTAAGAAAGAGGAGACTGCTGTCTGCCTGTAACTGTTGCCCTCTATGAGCAGAAACTTTTTGGTCCTGTTTTTGCTGTCCTGTGATCCCAAGTGCATGTGTACTTTGAAACAAATGCTTGTAATGTCATGGTGGGAATGAAATACAGAGGACCACATGTGTGTGTTCTCAAGTGATTCAATTTAAATAAGGCTGGGAATGATATTGGCAAAGAAAAATAAAGAGAGAGAGACAAAGAAACGAAAAACTAGACTTGAGGATCAGAGAACAGAAGATGCTGAAGTAATTCCAAGCACACACAGCTACCTTATCTTAACAAAGGGGCCAAACACCTTCACTGGAAGAAAGATAGCCTCTTTAACAAATGGTGCTGGGAAAATTGGGTTTTTACATATCAAAGATGGAACTTAGACCTTATCTCTCACCATGCACTAAACTTGAAATGGATCAAAGATCTAATTATTAAGACAGAAACTCCTGATCTGCTGGAGGACAGAATGGTAAAACTCTTAAAGACATAGTTGAGTCCGGGTGTGGTGGTGCATGCCTGTACTCCCAGCACCAGGGAGGCAGAAAACAGGAGGATCACTACAAGTCCAAGCTGTGTAGTGAGACCCTGCACACACACACACACACACACACACACACACACACACAAAAAAAAAAAAAAAAAAAAAAAAAAAAAAAAAAAAAAAAAAAAAAAAAAAAAAAAAAAACCAAAAAACA
>PVKN010018875.1:0-16628 GCA_004027915.1 Capromys pilorides | reverse complement strand
CTGAGGCGGGAGAACCTCAAGAGCGAAGAAAGTACAAACTTAATCTTACAATGGTGTTTAGAGGTGGGGCACTTTGGGGAGTAGTTAGGGTTAGATAAGATCATCAGAGAGGAGCCACACAGCTGAATTATGGTGGCTTTGAGGGGAGAGGGGCAGGGGGCTGGGTGTAGTAGCACGCGCCTGTCATCCCGTCACTCTGGCGACTGAAGCAGGAGATCACAAGTTCAAGCCTAGCTTAGACAACTGAGTGAGTTAGGGAGGCCCTGTCTCAAAATAAAATAAATTTTTAAAAACATGATGGGGGGCTGGGGAGATAGCTCAGTGGTCTAAGTGCCTGCCTGGCAGGGACCCAGATTTGATCGCTGGTACCACATGCCATGTCAGCCCCGGAACCCTGGGTGTAGTGGTGCATACCTATAATCCCACAGCTGGGGAGGCTGAGACAGAAGGATCGCTGTGAGTCCAAGCTGTGTGGCAACACCCTCTATCAAAAGAATAAAAATAAATATAAAATATTTTTAAAAATTTTAAAAAATCCTTGATGGTCCTAAATGCACAGCACATGCAAACCAAAGTGGGGCCTACCTAGTGGCAGCCTGGGCTCAAGGGCGTCCTGGAACAGATGGCATGGGTGACTGTCATGGTGACATAGGCAGTGATCCCCCAAAATTCGTGTCTGGAAGTTCTGAGCCACAGTGCCCAGAGGTGGGCTGGAGAGGTGGCCAGGTCGTGGCATGCTGACCCCCACCACGGTGTCGTGGTGTCCTGTCTGGCCCCCGTTCCTTCCCGCCCAGCTCCTGCCCTCTCTCCACCTCTTGGTCACCGTGAGGAGGTGCGCAGCTCTCCCTGCTTCTGCCCTGGCACTGGCTGCCATGGACCGAATCCGTGGCTGGACCCGTGAGCCACGCGAAGCCTTTCCTCCTCGAGTTCTGTGGCCACCTGTGTTGTTACAGTGGCAAGGCTGACTGAGAGCAGTGTGCCTGTCCCCTGTGTGGTATGTACTGTGTCACCACGGGGACCTCCTTAGGAACACAAGCCCAGCAGGTGTGCCCAGCAGCAGAGCCCAGCCAGGCCTCCGCAGCTCTGCCGTGACTCACTCAGGGACACCTGGAGGGATCCTCTTCTCTCCCCTGGCTCCAGCGCCCCATTTCGTGCCTTACCGAAAGATGAGCAGGGGTATTCAGGCAGCCCCAGACAACTTCAGCCAGGTCAAGTGTGGCAGATGGGCTGCTCCAGGTGGGTGTAGAATATTCTAGAACCCAAGACTTGGCTAGATGAGGTGAGAAATGCTGGCTGGCACCAGGCTGGGGACCCTTGGGCCATGGGCTCTGTAGTTCGTATTCTATTTATTTATTTATTTAAATTTTATTTATTTATTTGTTTGTTTGCTTGTTGTGTTTGTTTGTTTCTTTATTTATTCATTTTGTGGCTGGCTCAGCCTGCCCTGGTGGTGGCGCTGGCGCAGCATGTGGTGCCGGGGATTGAACTGCAGTCCCCGCAGTTGCCTGAGTCCTCCCAAGCAGGCGCTTTAGACCACTGAACCATCTCGCTGGCCCCTATTTATTGATTGATTGATTGATTGATTGATTGATTGCGGGACCAGGGTTTGAACTCACGACCTTGCACTTGCCAGGCAGGCACTTGTGCCCCTGAGCTATCTCCCTGGCCCTTAGTTCGTATTTTAGAAGCCTGCAGCACCCCGTCCATGGACACAGGGGATCCCACCATGGAGTGACACGGACGGCAGAGCACGAGGAACCTGATAATGATGTCGGGGGAGGAGGACAACGCCGGCCATTGGCACCGCCGGGAACAGAGTTTCGAGGCTCCCACAGGGGGCAGCGCTCCCTAGTGACCCCTGTGGTTGCCTTTGGGGGTGCAGATGTAGCAGCAGGCAAATCACCCTGGCCAAACAACAGGGCAGCCGCCTGCCTTTGGGGGTGACATGGGGTTTCACTGTGTAGCCCAGGCTGGCCTTCAACTCCCAGTGATCAGCCTGCCTCGGTCTCCCCTCTCTGGTTACAGGCCTGCACCGCCACATCCGGCGCTCACCTGCTTCTCGTAGGGCAAGGGTGACATTGCATGCTGTCAGCCCCGGCCAGGGGCCAGGAACAGGTGCAGGCGGCCTGCTGGGCCCGGCCAAGTGCGCCGCAGCCGCATTCCTGACCATACATGGGCAGGGGGCAGCAGCCGCTATTAATAACGGTGACACACCCGTCCCTGGGCACTGGGTGACACTTCTATAAAGCCAGGCCCGCCAGCCCCGGGTGGCTCCTTCAGCCCCTGAGACCTTTAACCCCCCTGTTGTGAGACAAAAAGAAAAGTAAGTACCCAACCATCTCCCCCTCCCCGCTCTGGCCGGCCCCACGCAGAACGCCGGCCCCTCGAGGCCTCCTGGAAGTCACACAGCAGACAGTGTGGACACGAGACGCCTGCTCACAGGGCGAGAGAAACACAGGCCCTCCGTGGCACCCGTTGTCCCAGGCAGTTGACTCGGTGGCCTTCAGGATAGCGCAGGGCTGCGCAGACTGGGGAAGATGGCGGGAAGCGGAGGAGAAAGAGGCCGAGGCAGGACGGTCTGAGGACCGGACCTGTCCTCCAGCTCTCCTTACTCTAGGGGATGGAGCCAGAGACCTGGCCCAGGCCGGGAGACCCCCAGAATGCATGTGTGTCTTGCGGAGGGAGGGCCAACGACCAGGATGGAGGTGGGGTTCCTGCCATCTCGCTGCCCGCCGTCCCAGCCCCATGAGATGTTATATTTTCAAGGTTCTTTTGCTTTTCTTTCTTGATGGTGCTGGAGATTGAACCCAGAACCCTCATACTGAGCTGCATCCCCAGCTCTTTTCATTTTTTATAGGGTGTCCCTAAGTTACCCAGGTAGGTTTCAACTTGAGGTCCGCCTGCCTCAGCCCCCCAGAATGCGCCCCCACATCCAGCTTAAAGGCACTTTTCTGGGAGCCCCGTGGGTGCAGAAGGACCCCAGGCACCCCTTCTAGGAGCTGCCGATCCTGCAGTCCCTGTCTCGTCTCCCTACCTCAAAGAGAGCAGAGCCCCTGTCCTCTCTGCCGCCCAGGTTGCCAGGCCTGCCCGAAGCGCCTTAGGACCTGGGGAGCTGAGGCTGCTTATGGAATCCCTCGGCCTGCGGACAGTGCCGGGCAGATTTGGGGGGACTCCTAGGCTGCAGCAGGAAGCAGGGGGCATCTGAAGCGGTCAGCTTTTCTCCCTCCCAGTCCGCTCCTCCCCCTGGCCAGCCCGACACCCGCCCCCCCTCCCCCATGGCCCAAGTGGGGTGGCCCTTGGAGGTGACTGTGTTGGTCCTGGTGGGGCCCTGGGGTGGGGTAGCTGGGTAACTGCTGATTAAGGGGCCAGCTGTGTGAGTGCTGCTTGACGTGAGGGACAGGTGTGGCCCCTGTCCCCACTCCTGGACTCTGTCCTTGGCTGTGCAGGTGGGTGGGTTCCCGTGCCGCTTCTGCATGGCTGTTAGGATTTGGGGGAAGGCCCGAGTTCTTCTGGGGTGACCATGCAGGGGCTGGGCAACCAGGTGGGGTAGCTGTGGGGACAGAGCATAGTTGTCCTGCGTGAGAGGTCATGGGGTGCCCACGGGTCCTTCCAGGGAGCGCTTGGGTGGGGTGAGAGTCCTGGCAGAAGTGGGGCACAGGTCAGGAGGCTCATTCCAGCCTGCACTCCCCTCAGCCCCCAGGGGTCCTGGGCCAATTCTCTGGGAGCCCCACCCCAGACCTTGCTCCTGGGTGCCCCTCCCCCACCTCCCAGGGTCACAGAAGGTCACCTCTGTGCTTCCTGGCTGGGCAGGTGGCCTCTGTCCTTCTAGGCTGGGTTCCCTGTGACCGTGGGGCCCTGCAGGACAGTGGCAGGGGCCTCCAGGCAGAGGACCTGCAGCACCACCAGGCGCTAGGCTTGGCCCCACCAAGGCCTGGTGGGTGAGAACACCTTGGCCTTCGAGGAGAGGAGGCCCCAGGGTCACATGGTGCTGGGCTGTGAGCCCCCACCTGGGTCCCGGGGGCACAAGATGTCCTCTGCTGGAACTCTCCAAGGGGCAGGAGAAGGGGTCTGAATCCATCTGCCATCACTAGAGCGGGCTTGCCAGGGCATGCTGGGGTTGGGCGTGCTCAAGGGCATCCGGATGCCACAGGGCTTGGGCGGCGTCCCCGCCTTTGCCCACTCCACACCAAGAGCTCCACGGCCATTTTGACCATACAGGTCCCCACAGGTCCGTAGCCCAGGTTCCTCGGGGGCAGAGCTAGGTGAGAACACGCTCATCTGAGATTGGGGTTGGCCTGGAAAATTTCAGGAAGGGAAGTGAGAAGTGCCGGGTGTTCCCTGGGAAGAGCTGATGTAGGAACATGCGTTCCTAGGGCTCTGGATGCTACTAACATTGTTATCAATTTTTTTGAGACAAGGTCTTACTATGTAGCCCAAGCTAGCTTTGAATTTACAGTGATCCTCCTGCCTCAGCCTCCCTAATGCTGGGATTAGAGGCATCATATCCAGCAGGTCACTCGATTGCTAGGCTTTTCTTTCTTTAACAAACTTTTTTTTTTTTTGCAGGGAGGCTTTTGAACAGGGTCTTACTATATAGTTTGGACTGGGCTTGAACTCACTATATAGCCCAGGCCGACCTTGAACTTGTGGTGATCCTCCTGCCTCAGCCTCCTGAGTGCTGGGATTACAGGCATGTGCTACCACGCCTGGCTTTTAAACAAATTTTTGAAAAAAAATATACCTAAAGTAAGATTGACCATTTTAGCTGGGTGTGGTCGCAGGACTTGAGGGGCTGAGGCAGGAGGAGCAGTGCAAGTTCGAGACCAGCCTGGGCTACAGAAGGAGCTCAAGGCCAGCCTGCACTGCATAGCGAGACCCTGTCCCCCAAAACAGACACACACAAAAGCTGACCATTTTGACCAGCTCTATGCTGGCCACACCATCCATCGCCAGGACTTCCCGCCCCCCAGGCTGACTCTGTCCCCACCCAGCCTGGCACTGCTGTCCTCCTCCTGTCAGTGCTGGGCCGTCCTGGGAGTGAGACCCTGCGGTGCGTGGCCCTCTGCGTGTGGCTCGGCTCCCTGAGCAGCGTGGCCTGGAGGTCTGTCCGTGTCCGTGCTGTGGCAGATGTGGGACTTCCCTTCTCTTTTCTATTCTGATGCTGTGGATTGGACCCAAGGGCACAGTGTTATTGAACCACAGCCCTTGACCTTTGTATTTTTATTTTTAGGCAGGTTCTTCCTAGACTGCCCAGGCTGGTCAAGCCTGAGACCCTCCTGCTTGCGCCTCCCAAGAATGCTGGGGTTACAGTTGTGTGCAGTCATTCCTTTTTTTTTTTTTCAAATAATAAAGCCCAAGGTGTCTGACTGGCGGCCAAGCAGTGCTCGGGCTGCCCTAGA
The DNA here is from genome assembly GCA_004027915.1 of Capromys pilorides. NCBI lineage: Eukaryota > Metazoa > Chordata > Mammalia > Rodentia > Capromyidae > Capromys > Capromys pilorides. Next base: position 11,229 of record PVKN010018875.1, on the reverse strand, counting down.
GCCACCTTTCCTGTGTCCCTGTCCCATCCTCGACTATTTTGGTCACAGTGATGGGCATATCGCCCTGGTACTCTACGTGCCTGTGGTAAAGGCCATGGTTTGGCCAGGCTCCGGGCCCTCTCCCCTACCAGCCTTTCCTCCGGCAGTGAGAGCCTCAGGTGTCCCCTGTCCCCAAGGCTGCATCGGTCCCTCGAGGCCCTTCATGGGTTGACACACATTTTCTACAGAGGGGCAGATGGTAAATATTTCTGGCTTTGCAGAACTGTCTGTAGCAGCTTGGCGTGGCTGTTAATAACGCAGAACAGCCGCAAGTGGGCGCGGCTGTGTGCCAATAAAACTTTATTTATAGATGCTGAAACTTGGATCCCATATAATTTACCCGTGTGGAAAATTTAATTCTTGTCTTTTTTTTTTTTCCTTCCCTCAGCCATTTAAAATTGTAAAGTCAGTGGTTGGGCGGGGGGTGCACCTCAGTTATATAACATTTTTCTACCATGTGTGAGGCCCTGGGCTCCAACCTCAGCACTGCAAAAAAGTAAATGAATGAATAAATAAATAAATAGTAAAAATATGGAATGGCTGTTAGCTCTTAGGTTGCACAAACACACACGGGCTGTAGTTAGTGACCTGCTTATAATACCTTATCTGTGGTTAAACACCCCAGGATTTCTGCTAGTGAAAGCCAGCCAAAGCCTGAGGTAATTAAATGCAAATTCCCTCCAAACACAATTCCTAAGTTATAAATAACTTTCCTTATAGAATATCATTATTATTACTTTATTTTATAATTAATTTTTTTCTCTTGGTTGTACTGCATATTTTATTTATTTATTTATTTATTTATTTATTTATTTTTGTCTTTTTGAGACAGGATCTCGCTATGCAGTTCAGATTGGCCTTGAGCTCACTTTTGTAGCCCAGGCTGGTCTCGAACTTGCACTGATCCTCCTGCCTCAGCCTCTCAAGTGCTGAGATTACAGGCGTGCGCCACCACACCCGACCCGGGTATACTTCATATTGGCTCAGGGCCTTCACACTGAGCTACATCTCCAACCTTTTTTATTTTTGATATTTTGAGACAGGATCTCGCTAAGTTGCTAAGTGTCCCAGGCGGGGATTGAACCTGTCTCCACCTCTGCAGGAGCTCCCATGGCAGCTGTGCGCCACCACACCGTGCTCAGTGCTTTTGGGTCTGTTCCCGGGAGTGAAGCTGCTCCTTGGCTCTTTCTGTTTTCCGCACTCACATGATTTCCCAGCATTCACTGCAGTGTCCCACCCCATCTGGTCTGTAGGGCTCCCTCTGCCCTTCTGGACTGAATGGGGTGGCGGTGGTGATTCTGCAGGTGGCCTTGGAGTGTCACCCTCTGATCAAGGGGTGCCCTACCCAGCTAGCGCAATGCTGGGTCCACCAGACCTTCCAGTTCACCTCGGGTGCAAAGAATACCTGGGTGCTGGGGGTGTAGCTCAGCAGCAGAGTGCCTGCCTGGTAAGTGAGAGGCGCTGAGTTTGATTCCCAGTACCAAACAAACAAAATGACAAATATACTTGTCATCCCAGTACTCTGGGAGGGGGGCTGGGGAGATAGCTCTATGGCACAAGTGCCTGCCTGGCAAGTGCAAGGTCATGAGTTTGAATCCCAGTCCCATAGAAAGAAAAAAAAAATCTAAAACCCAATTTTGGGCTGGCAAGATGGCTCAGCAGTCTAAAGCGCCTGCTTAGGCAAACTTAGGCCACTGCAGGGACCGCAGTTCGATCCCTGGCACCACATGCTGCGCCAGCCCCCCCCCCCCCCCCAGCAGGCTGAGCCAGCCGTAAAAAAAATTAGCCAGTACTCTGGGAGGTTCCCAAGTTCAAGCCCAATGTGGGCCATTTAACAGCATTCTGCCTCAAAATAAAAAATAAAAAGGGCTGGGGTGTAACTCAGTGAGATGCCCTAGGTTTTATCCTCAGTGGCAATATAGGGGGGATGACAACAGTGGGGGGGGGAGAACGGAATCCAGGAGACCCAGGTTCAAATCCCAGATTCACCAAGCAAATCTGATCCTCTGTTTCCCATTGTGTGAAGTGGGCAGGAATAATAAATGTCACCCCGAGAGCGCGGGGAGGGGTCTCCCGGAAATGTGAACCCTTGGGAGAGGGGGAGAGCTCAGTTCCTGTACAGCAGAGTGTCCTCTGTTGGGTTTTTGGTATTTATTTATGGATTTGTTTTGAGAGAGGGTCTCACCCTGTAGTTCAAGCTGGCCTTGAACTCACTGCAGTCCTCCTGCCTCAGCTTCCCAACTGCTAGGGTTATAGGCATGCACCACCACACCCAGTTTTTTATGGATATTTGGGGGCAAGGAATATTCTGGAAAATCCTATTATATGAGCATCAGCTTTAGTCACAGGGGGCAACACACGGCAGAAGGGGCAGGGCTTGGCCCAGGGAAGGGGCAACACCAGGCCTGGCTCTGAGGCCCTGGCTGCTGATTGACACTTTGCAGGAAGTTTGTCATTTGTGGAAACTGAGGCCCAGAGAATCCCATGCAAGGACCCAAATAGGCTAAGACTAAGTCAGCAGGCCTCTCGGCGCCACCCTGGGAGGCTACCAGAGATCCAGCAAGGAGACGAGAGGGTCCTCTCGGCCCCCCAAACAGAACACACCAGACACCAAGGATTACAAAGATAAGACTGAGTTTATTCCTGAAGCCATGGCGAGGTCACAAAGGCGTCTGGGATCCCAGAGCCCTGCGACAGCGCACACGCTCTTGGCAAAGATGTCCCTAAAGGGGACACAGCCACACAGTGGCCAGCCACGTGCCCAGGACCAGGCATCCTGGGGCTGGAATCCCACTGGGTCCCCGAAGCCCAGCAGGGCAGGCGGGCGGGTCGGTGGCGGCACTAGCGGTGGTTGAGCAGCGAGTTCTGGATGTCCTCCAGCACCTGCAGGAAGAGCTCCTCGCGGGGCCGGGTGCCGTCCAGCTGCACTGAAGTCAGAGAGTTGGCGTCAGCCTCGGGCTCCCGGGGCAGGGGCTAGGCAGCGTGCTGGGCACGGAGACAGCTGCCTTGCACTGGGCTGCCGGCACAGGACAGCACTGGGGACCAACAGGAGAGACTGCAGGTGCAGTCGAGCGTGGTGCACGTGCCTGTGATCCTAGCATTCGGGAGGCTGAGGCAGAGGACTGCCATGAGTTCAAGACCAGCCTGGGCTACATAGACTGTCTTAGAAAAATGAGGCTTAGAAAAATGAGACTCAAGGTGGGATTATGTCCCATGGATCTCGGGGGAAAACGTAATTCCCAGTCTGCTAGGTGTCAAAAACTCCAAGCTTGTGCTCCCCAAAATGGAAGAACAAATTTTAAGGGACAACAGTTAGAAGGGTGAAAATGTATTGAGACAGCTCCTGAAAGACAGGAGGGGACCCTAAAGTAGGCTGTCACAGAGCCCACTTTCCCGAGTCTTTAAGGGCCAAATCACAAGGTGGGTACAACATGGTCATCTATAATCAACCAACAAGATGACAAATATAGCTGTTTAGCTAATATTGATCCAATAGGGAGGAGGGACACAAAACAAGGGTGATTATTTATGGCCGGCTCAGCCTGCCCTGGGGGTGGGGGTGGGGCTGGCGCATCGCGTGGTGCTGGGGGTGGGGCCACAGACCCTGTGTTTGCCTACGCTCACTTTGTTGCCCGGGCTGGCCTCCAACTCATGTTGATCCTCCTGCCTCAGCATTCTGGCTCTCTAATTGTTCATAGTCTGAGACTTAGTAGTTGCAAGCTTAGTCTTGGTGGGTGGGCGCAATTAGCCCATCTCCAGGGAGACACAGTTTACTCCTTTTTTTTAAATGTATTTAGGACAGGGTCTACAGGGTCTAGCTGCACATATCGGACTCGTAGTGATCCTCCTGCTTTGAGCCTCGCAAGTGCTGGGATTACAGGTGGGCGCCACGACGCATCTCATTCGCGTTCTCAGCGCGCCCTGGGGGCGGGGCCGGCAGGATGCGCGGGGGATTGAACGCCAGGGATTGAACGCCAGGGATTGAACGCGGCCGCCGCCGGGCTCCGCCTGAGCAGGCGCTTTAATCCGCTGAGCTACCTGGCCAGCCCAAGAGTGGCACAGGTAATCGCGTTTTCGATTTTCTCAGGGAAGGGCAGCAATCTGGCCGCTGCGCCTGTCACCCTGTTCCGAGCGCCGGCAGCCACGTGGTGGCGCCCTCACGCCTTCCGCGCTGGCTCCCTCCAGGGCCCGCACTGTCCGCCCAGAACCAGCGCTGCCGCCGGACCCCGCTGTCTGTGGCCCCCTGGGGATGCAGGGAGTTGGGGGCGGCAGGGGCGGGGGCAGGACCTCACCCACTTCCACGCCACGGGCCTCCATCTCCCGCTTATACTTCTGGTACATGGGCCACACGTGGCCGTCGAAGAGCCCGGGGGGATCCGGGATCGGGTAGTTGCGGGTGCTGCCGTGGGAGGAACATGGAGGAGAGTGACCGGCAGCCTCGGGGCTCCCCCAGGACACAGCCAGGGAGCGCGCTCGGGAGACCGGGTCCCGGGAGCCCAATGCCTCCTGCCCAAACTCACCTTCTCCTCCACTTGCACTCCTCGTAAGGGATGGTCAGGAAGTAGCGGCGGCTGTACAGGTCCAGCAGAGGCCTGGCAGGGAACGGTGACAGGGCTGGCACCCAGACTTTGGGGGTGACCTGAGCCAGCTCATAGAAGGGGTAATTCAGTGTGGCAGACCTCTGAGAATAGTCAACTTGCGCCTCTATTTTTTTTGAGGTACCAAGGATGGAACCCAGGGCCTTTGCAATGAGCCCCCTCCCAAGCCCTTTTCACTTTTTTTTTATTTTGAGACAGGGCCTTATTAAGTCACAAAGTTGCCCACAATGGGTTGGAACCCGGGATCCTCCGGCCTCGGCCTCCCAGAGTATCAGGACCACAGGTTTGTGGCCCATCACCCGGCTCAGTTCCTCCAATTCAGATCGGCACAGAGAGGTACTTTGTCCTAAGGGCTCCCAGCAAATACAAAGGTTCAGCCTGGGCTGCTGGGTTGCAGAAAGAGCCCCCGGCCTCCCACTGCCCTTGCCCTAGTTTCTGAGTCAACACCCATGTGGCCAGTGTAGCCCAGCTCACTCATAGCTGTAAAGCAGGAAGCCCTCCAGCAGCAGGATGTGGGTGTCCGGGGTGCCAGGCTGCAGGCGGACCCCGTGCGCGCGGGCGAATTTCCGGGGGCTGTTGAGCCAGGCCTGTACGGTGCCCACCATGGCCTCCATGTCCAGGGACTCGAGTGCTGCGGTGGGCGGGGACAGCAGGTGTTGGAGGAGGGGCCGGCGCCAAGGACCATGGGGACTGTGAGCGACAGGGCGGCGGCCGCGGAGGTCCTTACCGTCCCACTGTTTGAAGCCATCCTCCCCAACAGCTATCTGGTCTTGGGGCTGAAATAGAGGGGCACGAGCCAGGGTCTCAGTGTCCACCTCTGTGGCCCCACCTCACCCTCTTCCAGGACCCCCAGGGGCCTGGTAGCCCACGCTGGAAGGATGTTGGGGCTCCCGCAGACGCTGCCCCCGCCCCCGCCGCCAGGTGGCCTTGGAATTCTCATCTCCCACCCTGTAGACGCAGGCCTAAGCAGCCAGGTGTGGGGGCGTGGCCTCCACAGCTCTCCGGAGGCTGAGGCAGGAGATGCTCACGTTCAAACCTTTTGCCTGGGCAATTTAGTGGCTTGGTAAGCGCCTGTCTCCAAATAAAGATTGAAAAAAGGGTTAGAGCTAGAGCTCAGAGTGAAGGCTGTGGGTTCAATTCCTAGTTCCGGAAAAGAAAATTCATCCAAAGCAGGCAGAGGGTGCAGTTGGCTTGGGCCCGGCTCCCCCCACCTCCCCCAGTCCCTCCAACGCACTGTCCCTGGCCAGCGCAGCCACCTTGAAGAAGTCGTCCTGGTGGATCACGCAGCAGTTGGGCAGGGCCTTGCAGAGGCTGTTGGTCAGGGTGGTCTTGCCGCCATTGGTCACGCTGCAAGGAGGGCAGGCATAGAGGCCATGGGCACCAAGAGAAGGACCAGGGTGGGGGAACAGGAGCCCAGTGGCCCAGGCTCGGCAGGGAGTGTTGGCCTTAAAAAAGACAGGAGTCCCCTCCAACCCTGAATGATGAAATCAACTTCAGAAATGATGTCCAACCTCAGAATCAAAAGACAAAACAAAAACAGGGAAACAAAACCCGAACGGATGCCGTGGGTGATGCGCACCTGTCACCCCAGCATGCTGGGTGAGGCAGGAGGACTGCAAGCTCGAGCCCAGCCTGGGCAGCTTAGCAACTTAGTGAGATCCTGTCTCAAAATAAGAATCCAAAGGACTGAAAGTATAGCTCAGTACTCCTTGGCTTCAATATCCAGTACATGAACGAGAGAGAGAGAGAGAGAGAGAGAGCGAGAGAGAGAGAGAACGCCAATTGGTACTCAGTTGGTACTTAAATATGGTTGGCCTGTCCTAGTTTTCTAGTTTTTTGTTTTTTTAATGTATTTGGTATAGGGTCTCACTACGCAGCTCAGACTCATAGTGATCCTCCTGTTTTCAGCCTCCACAGTGCTGGGATTATAGGCCTGTGCCACCATACCCAGTTTTACTGGCTGGCCTGGCACGGGGGTCAGCACAGCATGCAGTACCCAGGATCGAACCCAGGTCCTTGTGCTTGCTGGGCAGGCGCTTAGACCACTAAGCTATCTCCCTGGCACTAGTTTTCTAGTATGGACACCTAACATCCTAAAGTCTTGAGGATGGTCCCAGGAGGAACCCAGTGGCCAAGAAAACGGCCCAACTTGCCTCCTAGGACCGACCAAGGACCAGAGAAAGGTCACCCTCAGGGCCTCTCCGGAGAGCTGTGAGCCATTGCCTCTATTTGGTCTGTTCTAGGCACCTGGGACATAAGGAAGGCAGGGTGGGACTAAAGAGATAGCTCTATGTCACAAGTGCCTGCCTGGCAAGAGCAAGGTTGTGAGTTTGAACCCTGGTCCCCCCCCAAAAAAAAAAAAAATTAAGGAAGGCAGGGGTGGGACAGGGGAACAGGTAGCTGCCCTTATAAAGGGCTAATGGGAAAAAGGGACCCTGAAATATTACAGGGAAAAATCAAGTTAAAAGCTAGTGTAGTGATACACGCCTGTGATACCAGTGTAGGAGGCCGAGGCAGGAGGATCACTGCAAGTTTGAGGCCAATCTGGGCTATATAGTGAGTTCAAGGCCAGCCTTAACCACATAGTGAGACCATGTTTTTTTTTTTTTTTTTTTAATCAAATTAGCAAAGGCCCCCCCTCCCCCATTAATCCTGGTTGTCACAGAACTTTATCTGCTTAGGCAGAATGGTGTTCTGGGGACACTACCCTGTGTACCCATGTGTCTGTCCCTAGGTGCTCCAAGGCTAGCCCGAGGTCCTACAGGGGCTGTTTGACCTTAATTTACTGTTTTGTTTCATTTTCATTTCTTTCCTTTTTGGTGGTCCTGGGGCTGGAATCCAAAGCCTCAGCACTGATCTACACCCCATTCCTTTTATAATATTTTATTTTGAGACAGATTCTCCCTCAGTCAGTAAATTTCCCAGGCTGGGCTCAAACTTGCAACCCTCCTGCCTCAGCTTCCTACAGTGCTGGGATGACAGGTGTAGGCTCTGAATTTTGTTCTTTTACTTCTAGTAAAATCAAGGGAGAATAACACCCAGCCTACTGTCCCTTAAGGGGACAGAGTCCGCTCCGACCTCGGGTGTTGAGCAGCCCTAGCTTCCTTCTCGGCCTCCCCGCCCACCTTAGCCCACAGGCTCACCCTCCGATGCCCACGACGATCTTCATATTCGCGGAGGGTGGCGGGGAACAGGGACGGCGCGCTTGGCTGTGACCTGCTGCCAGGCTGTCCCCGCTTCATTGAGAAAACGCAGCACCTTTATAGGCTCAGGGCATCTTGGAGGGCGTCTCGGGGGAGGCGGCCCCAGGCAGGCCCCGGAGGAGGGGCCCACTTGTTCCCTGCAGCTGGAAATAGCTTAGGACCCTTTTGCCTAAATTAGTCCTAGGCTCCTGTGGGGGGGGAGGGCTCCCCCCTTTCCCTCCATCTTTATCGCTCCTCCTCCTCCCCCATCTTGGCCTGAGAAACCAGATCCTGAGCCACGCATTTTTGGTCCCTAAAAATATCAGCCACCACGTGATGTGTCCTCGCCCTGACCCTGACATTCAGAATGATCCTTGTCATACTAGGGGAAGGGAAATCAGGCCTGGCCGGCCCTGCTGGCCATTTCCTTTTCCAAAGATAGGGCCGGGGTGGGTTCAGAGTCTAGAGTGGCAGGGGACCCCAAGATAGCTTTGTTCTAGTGGCCTGGGGCAGCCAAAAGATTTTAGCAGGACCCCAGGACTGCCTGAGTGGCTGGGATCAGCCCCACGGTGGCCTGGAAGCTACTGAGCCCCATGTTAATTACCAAAGGGAAAAAATGGATGCATATTAAAATGTTCAAATGGAGCTGGGCATGGTGATGCGTGCCTGTCATCCTAGCAGCCTGGGAAGCTGAGGCAGGAGGATTCCAAGTTCCCGCAATTTAGCGACTTAGTGAGATCTTATCTCAAAATATAAAATGAGAAAAGGGCTCAGGGTATAACTCAGTGCGGAGGCCCTGGGTTCAATCTCCAGTGTAGCAATTAAAAAAAAAAAAAAAAAAAAACAACGCTAAGCGGACTTTGTGTTGGGGATGCAGAGGAGGATTCAGTTCGATATTCAGGGTGATCGCATGCTGATTCTGAGGCGGGAGCTCTAGCCAAACCTCGACAGGATTCTTGCTAACGCTGGACTCAGGAAAACTGGGTGAATGGGGCTGTGGCGTTGACCCTGGAGGTCTGCCAGCGCACAGTATCAGGCGCCTTGAAGTTCACTCCATTAAGCTCACTCCCACTGGCTTCGAGAGTGGGAGCTGCACCCTAGATGGTGAGAAATGAGATGACACACTGCTGTCGTTTGGGGGTCTTTGGAACAGCCCCCACCCCCAAGCCCAAGTCTCGAAAGAGCAGTCTGCACCCGAGTACTGTTGTGAAGTGGTGGGACCTTTAAGAGGCGGGGCTACGGGAGGAAGTGATGTCATGGGGGCGTGGCTTCGAGGGAGCCACTTCTCAGGTGGGCGCTTGCCTGGCTTCTTGCTGTTGTGCTAGCTGGGAGCATCCGGGGCACTGCCCATGGGCCTGAGCTGCTCAAACCGGGAGCCAGAATAATGGTTTAAAAAAAAAAAAAAAAAAAAAGAATAACCGTTTCCTCTCTATGAATTGACCGGTTTGTTACATGAGCGGCACATTCACTAAGTCTCTCAATTTTTTTTTTTTTCTTCAGTGCTGGAAATCAAACAGCTCCTTCACCCTGCGCTACAACCCCAGCCCTTCTCATATCTTATTTTGAAACAAGGACTTGCTAAATTACTAAAACACCCAGGCTGGACTGGAATTTGCAGTCCTCTGAGTAGCTGGGATTATAGGCATGTGCCATAATATCTAGCTTCTTTTATTCTGAAAAAGGATTTAGGAGCTGAAGTAGCTTTTTTTGAAGTTGGTGAAAGGCTTTGCTGTGATGGGCTGCATCAACAGCAAGAAAAAGCTAATGCATTCATGAACACTGTTTTTGTACTGGAACTCGAATTCAGGACCTTGTGCCCATGAGGCAGGCACTGTGCTGCTGAGCTATATTCCTGGCCCTTAACATTTCAAAATCATAAAAAATGTTTAAAAATTCAAGGTCTACATGTTAACTTCATTTATGATCACATTATGAAAAATATTTTATAAGACATTTTAAAGATGTTTAGTAGAATAACAGTTAATGTAAACGAGGCTGTGGAGATAGCTCAGTAGAATAGGTGCTTGCCTAGCAAGCACAAGGGCCTGAGTGCAATCCCTGGTTCTGCCAAAAAAAAAAAAAAAAAGCCTTCTTAGGGGCCAGGGACATGGCTCAGGGGCACAAGTGCCTACCTGGCAAATGCAAGGTCCTGGGTTCGATCCCCGGTTCTACCAAAAAAAAAAAAAAAAAGTTAATGTAATAACAAATATTCATCTTTTTTACATAATGGTTTTTTTTTTTAATTTTATTTATTTATTTATTTGTTTGTTTGCTTGTTGTGTTTGTTTGTTTCTTTATTTTATTTATTTTGTGGCTGGCTCAGCCTGCCCTGGTGGTGGGGGCTGGCGCAGCATGTGGTGCCGGGGATCGAACCGCAGTCCCTGCAGTTGCCCGCAGTCCCTGCAGTTGCCTGAGCTTTTATAAGCAGGCGCTTTAGACCACTGAACCATCTCGCCGGCCCGTTTTTTGTTTTTTTTTTAAGATACAGTCTTGCCACATAGTTCAGACTGGCCTTGAACTCATGTTGATCCTCCTGCCTCAGCCTCCCCAGTTTATGATTTTAATTAGTCTTTCTCCATCCTTTTTTCTTTTTCCTTTTTTTCTTCCTTCCTTCCTTCCTTCCTTCCTTCCTTCCTTCCTTCCTTCCTTCCTTCCTTCCTTCCTTCCTTCCTTCCTGGGTAGCATGCTAGGCAACACTACCACTGAGTTTCAATCCCTGATTTTTTTAAAAATGTATTTTAGTACAGAGTCTACAGCGTCTACAGGGTCTCACTGCACAGATCAGACTTGTAGTGATCCTCCTGTTTTGAGCCTCCCAAGCACGGGGGTTACAGGCGTGTACCACCAGGCCCAGTCTGAGTCACTGTGTCATTGTGTCCCGGGGGCGGGGCTGGCAGGCGTGCAGGGATTGAACCCCAGTCCCTGAGCCTGCCTAAGCAGGCACTGTAGTCTGCTGAGCTCTCTGGTCGGCCCTCAGGTTTTTTATTTGAGGCAGGGCCTTGTTAAATTCTTGAGACTGGCCTATAACTTATGATCTTTCTGTTTCAGCTGGAATTACTGGTATATATCAGTATACTTGGCTGAGTAATAATAATAATAATAATAATAAAAACTCAAGGCCTTTGCACTCAGCTATAGCCACAGCCTATGTATGTATGTATGTATGTATGTATGTATGTATGTAGTATGTATTTATTTATTTATACTGGGAATTGAGCTCAGAACCTTGTGCTTGCTGGGCAGGCTGGGTTTGAACTTGCAATCCTCTTGCCGCAGCCCCCCAGAGTGCTGTGATGACAGGCATGCGCCATCATGCTCAGAGCATGTCATAGATGTAGGTTGAGTGGAATGGAGGGGAGAGATCGGCTGATGGAGAGGAGGAATATTCATGGTGTCTCCTGGGAAGGGTG
>PVKN010018874.1:0-16635 GCA_004027915.1 Capromys pilorides | reverse complement strand
TCATACCCCAGGATGGGCCCTTGATCCCGCTCTAGGGAGGAGCCAATCGTATCCTAGGCAGGCCCAGATCATGCTCCAGGGAGGAACCAATTATAACACATAATCCTATTGGATTATGACTCATGTCTCAAACTCTAGAAGTCCCCGCCCCATGATTGCATGAGGCTTTGGGGGGACAACTAGACATAAACCATAACACCTGGATCTAGGGGGCAGGGTTTATAGAAGAAAAGAGGTGCCTCCTAATGGATATAGGATTTCTTCTTGGGAGTATGAAAATATACTAAAAGTACATTATGTTGATGGCACAAAACAGCATAAAAGTACTAAAAGACACCAAATTACATTCATCAAGTCTATGAATTACATCTCAATGAAACAGGTAAACCATACATACTATTGAATATAATTCAAGACGTGACTGTGGAAGTGACTAATCCAAATTGTGTAGGTTCTTGGCAAGATCCTTTTGTCAGGCCACCTATCTCTACTGCTTTCAGCTGGAAAGACATATACATCGATTTTCTGATGGAAAATTCAACTTTTTGGTGAATTGACCAGTTATTTATGGGAAATTTGTGAACACCTCTTAATTGCCAGCCTCGGTACATTATAGTGAGTACTTGATAGTTACACAGAATGAAATAAATAAGTCCACACAGTCCATACTTATTTGGGGCTCATCTTCTTCCTTTGGCTTCTGGCAGCACTGCAATAGACACCAGTTAGTCATAGAATAGACCCTAGATGCTGTAGACAGAGTGAACGTCAAGGCAGAGGTTCAAGGATTTCTGCCTATGCAGAGTAAAGGCAGAAGATCACAAGGTAGATTCATAAGGAGACTGCCTCAAAACATCTTATAAAGGAATTCACCAAATGTTGGCATAAAGGGTAGTTAAACATGAACTTTCATAGTCCCTGAGGCTTTAGTTCCTAGGTCTGCCACTTGTTAGCAAGACAATGTGTAAACAATAACATACACTGAGCCTCAGTTTCTTTCTCTCCAACACCTTCATAAGATTATTTCAGAAGATCATTGTCTTATGGGTCCATTGCAACAATTAAATAAGATGATAGCAGCTTTTAGGCTGCTACATATTAAGGACTTAAATAATACTTATAATTATTATTTTATGCCTATGGAATCTATTTAATGGAATCTTTATTCCTTGCAAAATTAATGCAAAATATTACAATATTTTATAATTTGAGTCAATAATTAATTCAACAAAACTTAGTGCCTGTGAATGGTAACAAAGAATTTAACACCCTCAGCCCTTAGATAAATTTATTAATAAGAAAAGAAATAAAACCTATTTAAACAATTTTAATTAGCTACCAGAGAAAGGAGTTTATGAAAAATTATAAGGCAACTGAGCAACAAATGTATGGTCCAGATATAAGAGAATTAGGGTATGTTCTACCAACCAGCCAAGAAACAGAAAGTTGTGTTCAAATGGAAACTGTAAAAGCTACTATAACAAAAATGACACAACTTCAAATAAGACTATGAAAAATGTTGCATCATTTTTATTTATATTAAATATGAGGAACCACTCAGAGTGCTTCAAATCTCAGCAGCATCTAAGGACACATGAGGACATGACCCTGCTTATCCTAGCACTGGTGCACAGTGGAATGCTGTCATGTAACCATGACTTAGCACAGGTAAACATGCACACACTGATTATAGTGCTATGTAAGAATGCAAATATGAGATAACAACCTATATAAGAATTGCACAAAAAGATACAGGTGGGTCTTTCTCTGGCTCTTGTGCTCTTCTTGCTCTCTGCTCTATTTCATGCTGCCTGCTGTTGTTGCTAATGTCTTGTACAAATGTGTTATTTAATCTTGGTACCTTACCCCAAAAAATCTCACTTGGGCCCACTGAGCAAGCCAACATTAAATAACAAAAAATCATAAACTAGACGCTGTAGTACATGTGTCCTTGGGAAGTCCAGAGGTTAAGTAAAGTGACTAACCAGGGGTCCAGCATCCTCCCTTTGTAAATATACTGAGCCTGTGCAAGAGGAAGGCATGAAGACAGTGTGTGTGCTATCCTCCACTGGGCTGGGGGTGGCCTGCTTGCAATATAAGGGAGGAAGAGCAACTTGCTCTGCCCTCTTTTGCTCATGCTGTTTTTGCTGCCTTCTCTCACCTTGTATTGCCTCTGTGCTGTTCCACCCTGTCTTGGCACCAGCTTGTTCGGTGCATGAGACCTCCAGATACAGTGAGCTAAATAAACCTTTCCTCCCATAATTTTGGACATCAGATATTTTGTCTCCACAATGAGAGAATAGTAATCAAGACATCAACTAACAAAATCAGGATTCTGACTAGCTATTTAATGAGAAATTAAGGACATGAATAAAGTTTTAGGGTTGATGTAGTGTGTTTCACCAACTGTGTCTTTCAAACCATTACTTCAAGGAAGTACTAAATTTTCCACTGAGTTGATTATTCTCAAGGAGCGTGAGAATAACCACTGTGCTTACATGGCAATACTATACACAACCAAATTGAATTAAAATCAGTTAACTATGTTGTTTTGTTCTAAATGGCATACAAACATCCAGCATGACGAGAGTGCCACAAATGCCTGCTTACTGAGCTGTTTGAATGGGACATTTGTTTTGGCATTATATTAAATACTAAATCTTTGTTCTTTACTGTATGAAAACTCAGATTGATATTAATCAGGTAAATCATGTCTTTTTTGGCATATTCAACTGTGCTGGGCTTAACTAGCCATTTGCCTTGGCTTACCAAGTTCTGATTTCAGAGCTTAACAGCACTACCAATGTTAACTCTCATTGCATTGGTTTCTCCTCACAAAAATAAGTTCACACATAAGTAAATTCATGACTTGAAACCAGAGGAAAATCCAAATCACTCACTTTTAATTTACACATGGAATATGAGATAGTTGCTATGTGTAGTCCATCTTAGGGATAGCTATGGTCTGTCACAACAAGGTAAAAGAGGTACGTGTTAAATATAAATGTTTAATCTGAACAAGGAAAAGTGCTAAATCATGGTCATGCATTATTATAGTAGTATATCCAACCATCTACCTCCTTATCTTTAGGTGTACTTCCATTCATTCGGTTAAATAATTAGCACTATACAAACACTATGTAAGGTACCACTGATAACGTTCTTGAGGTGGAGAGTGGAAGAAGCAGGCATAGGCACCACTGCTTGAGGAAGGCAAACACAAGCAGAACACCATAGTAATGGCAAGATTAACTTCTAGATTATAAGGATCTAAGGTTATTGTGCCTAGCTAATATCCCCAGTACATCAACATCACAGTATACAGAAACCTGAAATGATCTTTCTTTTAAAAAGAAGTAGAATTATCTGTAAAGCAGTATGTTTGCTAATTAGTGAAATATTTTCAAAGCCAAGCTCATGATCAGTAACCACTCTACAAGCTAATGTCCCCTCCATCTAAGCCAAATGAACAGGAATAAAAATTCTGCTAGATCATTATGACAACAGAGGTATAGGACCTGGCATGGAGTAGAGACTCAGCAAAACTTTTTCTAACTGGAAGTATGCAGATAGGGTCAATATATTTTTCAATATGTAAATTTGTTTGCACTTTGTAGGAAACATGAAAACTTGCGCAGGCCTCTCAATGGCAAAAAACACAATGTAGAAATAGTAAACCAAAGCTATTCTCCAAAACAGCAGTAATGGGAAGTTGTACAAGATGCACAGAGAGGCCTGATAAACAGAAAAATATATGATCAACCAATTTGGGGGAGAGACATGAATCATGTCTTAAACCCAAATGTCTTAGTTGTTTTTTTTTTTTTTTAAATGTAAACTGTGCAAAAAAGGGAATGTAAAACTTCAGTGAATCAAGCCTTAAATGTTACTCCTACAGGGAGTTTCAACAATTTACTGGTAATATACCAAGCTGTATAGCTAACATAAAATACAGAGCTAGCGACAGACATTCTCGTAAGGGAGCCAAATTTATGAGCCAACATGCTCTTTAAAAGGTGAACGAACTTCCGGCTTGACTACCTATCTCCCTAACTAGCAAGCACCCTCTGCTGGTACTAATTGCATTTGTTGTCAAAATAAGGATACTGCCGGTTTGTAGCCAGCAACGTACTCTGATATCAATGTCTATGGATAACACCCAACGACCACATTTAGAAAACAAATGTGGCTCATTCTTCAACTGCCTCTAATCAATATTTCCAGAATTTATATTCCATAAACATTCACTGTTTGCTTCTAAACAAATAATTTCATCATAAGCTAGTTATCAGTAAAAACTACAATAAGTTTTCACAATATATTATGGGAGCTCTGGCGATTCAGTTCTAAATAATGGCTCCTTTTGCTGGACAAGTAAATTGAAATTGATTTGTTTCAGCTGCCTGTGCTAGAACACACAATGCCTGCTTACAACAAGCCTATTGACTGCTGCGAACAGTACTCCAGCCTGCTTCCTCAAGGACTGCCAGCAAGATTTTTAAATCATTCTACCTTTTCTCCCCTAGCCCCAAGAACAAAGCATCCATTTAAATAGGGGCTGTGCACTATATGTCCAAGAAAAGAAATGTAAGAGAGCTTTCTTGCAGATCAACTTAGCAAAGCCCAAAGTGAGGAGTGAGCCCTCAGATGAAAAGAGAATGACACAAAGAGACTGATTAAAGGTGAAATTCATCTGCTCTTTGTAAATCAAAAGGTGAATGAAGATGACAAGGGGAGAGAGAGATTCACCTTTCCTTTCACTTCTGTACTGTAAAGTTATCTTCTCCATGTTGGGAGAAAGTCATCATGGAGACACTTGAGGATGCAGAGAAAAACCACGAGATAACTCACATCTCTGGATGGATGGCAATAATCAGCCACAGAGGCAGTGCAGGCACCTAGTTGATGGCTTCCGAAGATGTTGCATGCAAATCCTATGATGCTTCCACTGCTCTGCATTACTTGATCAGGACAGTTAATCTCAGGGAACAGAAATCTTATTTTTACCCTAGTTGCATAGGAATATAGTACTGAGCCAAGAGCAACATAAGAGGTTTTTCGCAGGTCAATGCATTTGGGACAGGAAGTCAGCAATGATGAGTTCCCCTTTTGAACTCCAGGAATACCTTTGGCTTATCACACACACACACACACACACACACACACACACACACACACACGCACACACACACACACACACACACACACTATATATATATATATATATATATATATATATATATATATATATATATAGTTTCAGCTGTTGGACACTGCTGCTTAACGAATGCAAGGTAAGTATTGTCATTCCCTGTTTAATATATATTAAGCAAATGAGGCACAGAAAGAGAGAAAAAATTACCAAAGGTTCAACATTTTGTAAATAGCAGTACAGAACTTTTAACTAAGGCCTTATAATTTTTAACATAGTACTTTCTTCTTGACGTTAAAATTTTATTTATTCAATCATTTTTTTCCTACATTCAGCGTATACACACAAAGTGCTGAGGCTGTATCGTACCAGGCAGTTGACATTTTTCTGGCTGTTCCAATCAAGAATTTCCCTCCATGACTGATTCTTGAAGCTATGAAAGGATTTCAGGGATGTGTGACCACTTGTGTATCTTATTCTGGGGGCCCTAAATGTTCTCCATTAAGTTCTAGTAGTTTATGTTTTCATCTCAATAGAAACATAGTTATAACATGAATAAATGCTGTTTTCTCAAAAGCTTTCTGCTTGGCCAGATGCCTTCCAAACAGCACAGAACACCAACATCGGTTAAATAGAAAACTCACCAGATATTCACACTTAAGATTTCCTAAAGATCGTGCTCCTTAAGTGTGGGAGCACTATGGGCAGATCCCTGAATATGCCTGAAGCTGACAGAAGCCTATTGTACCTCCACAGAAAGCTGTGGCGCTTGACTGCCTAGTGGTACTCACCTGTATACTGAGGAGCCTTGTGCTAATTCTGTATCATCGTCCAAAATTTCCCTACCTATCTTCTATAGTAGTTTCTCTGCCCTATATCCTCACTCCCAAGAGGAGTCAGTAAAAGCAATTGCTATGAGCTTATCCTACTTGCTTTTTTGTACAGCCTGTGCTTTTATAAAAGCAATCCACAGTGAGCATTGCAGGCCTCACACCTCATTAAGATTAGAAGGGGCTTGGGTACCATGTTCAATTCATCACCCTAAGTAGGGGCAAATGTCACTTACTTCATTGAGAAATGAAATGAACACAGGGAATGAATACCAGGCTATGAAGATACAATGTTTATGTTGGAAAGAGCAGAGGAACATGTGACAAATCAGGCTTGAACCTCAAACATCCTCATAGGACAAAGTCCACAAGTACTCCTTCCTCTTAACCCTTTCCTCCCATAATATAACAAACATTGTCTTTAAGTAGCTTCGAGATGAAATCTTTTTATAGTGGCACTGTAATCAGTATAGTCTCAAATTACTTACACCTTATAAACAAACCTATTTAAATTGCTTGCTTCAGTTCTAGCTCCTTCAAAGCTGCCCATGTCCTTGTGTTTCTATGATAGTCATTGTCTCACAAGGCTTATTGGTATCTTGGCCCATCCTCCCATCCTTTCAGTTTTATAGACCATTTAGAACTTTCCCTTTCAGCCCCTCTGGCAGTATTACAGAGGGTTGGTTCTCCCCAAGGTCACAGTAGCCATTTCGCTTCATAGTCTGATTTTCTAGGGTTTAACAAGAGCTTCAAATATGCACTTGTGAATAAACCTTGGCACCACAGCCCCTTAGCTTTTCCAGATCAGGAAATTTTGAAAAAGGAAATCTTCAGTCAGTCGCAGTTATGTTCTTTCCTACTTTGTTGTCTTATTTTCCAAGCTCTCTATTACTAAGTTGATCCAGGGCTTCTTTCCCTCACACCTGTTTTCCTGCGAGGCATGCTTACCTCCCCTCAATGTTCTCTTCGTTGTGTCCCATGGTATGTATTTCCGCAAGAATAGCTCATGAGGAGGCATGACTTTTCATGTGTTAGTCTTCTAAAAATCTTTCATTTCCTCTTTGTTAACAGAATAAAACCCAACTTTCTCAGGGCAGCATTCAAGGCCGTCCATGTAACGCACTCACCCTACCTATCTAATCTTATCTGCATCTAATTTCTCAAAGGAGCCTGTTGTCTTGCAGAGACTTGTGTTGGGTACCCTCCTCCTGGCCATAGGTCATGCTTTCTCTATCCTTAGTGTCATTATTGCAGATTGTCTTTGTATAACTGGAGGTTTCATCATGGCTCCTAATCTCTCTTCTTATCTAGCCAAACTCAATCTTATCTTTCAGACTTCTCAAATCCCACCAGTTTCTGAACACCTTTTACTATTGCCCTACCCAGACCACAGAATGTGGAACTTCAGTTCCCTTCACGGCCTCTCAGAATCAGAATCTATACTTTTGACATTATTCCTCAGATGATTCTATTTACATTATAGATTCACAAGCACTGTCAAAGCAAAGCACTCTGATTCGTGGCATTAAAAGAAGATCCTCTTGATTGCCAATGATGATAAACAAAAATTTCCTCTACTTCCCATTTTATGCTATATATTTGTATATCTTCTGTCTTATAGAGGTACAAATGTATGCCTTTCCAATCATCTATACCCACAACCTGTCCCTTTCACCATGTTTATGTCATTCAATAATACAAATTTCCTAGTTTTCATTTAATCAGGCTTCCCCATCATAGGGTCACAATTTTATCTAGTCAATTTTGCTGTCAGCTAATTACAAGCAGAATTATCCACATTGACATCTCTCATGTAAATGCAAACCAGCTAGCTGATTGGACTGCTGGGCCTTACCCAAAGGTCATGGTCATCAACAGCAGGAAGATATAGCTACCATTTGAGGTAGGAGAGGGACAGAGGTGGAATATTGATGGAGAATGGGCTGTGGAAGATTTGCTGGGCTGGGGCTGCATACTGACAGTGTGCCTGATTCCAAAGCTTCCTCTGTAGTTCACCCTCTGTTTGGAGTAAGGTGTGGTCAGTGGTGAAGAAAGTTCACAAAGTCTCCATCATGTTATCATAACAAAAGAAATTCAAAGAGCTCAGCGGGTTGTTCAGGCTCTCTGCATATCGTTTCTGCTTTCCTCCATCCTTTCTTATTTCTCATCACTTCTCTCTCTGTCCATCTTTTATGGATTTTAGTGCTTTAAGCTTTAATGAAAAAAATTTCCCTGAGGGAAAACGTGATAGCAATATCTAAGTCAAAAGGCACAAAAGACCCATTTTTCCAAACATCTTTCTTTCCAATTCAACTACCTTGTTTTTATTTTGTACTCTGTATTTCATGCTATATATTTTGAACATAATAAAAAAAAACAGTCTTTATGTGTTTTGAGAAAGTCAGTCTTTTTCTTTGTTTTTGTTTGTACCAAGAATTGAATTCAGTGTCTTGCTCTTGCCAGACAGGTGTTGTGCCACTGAGCTACATCTCCAGCTGAATTCAAGCTAAATTATGAATTGTAGTTATATGTGTAAGGGTCATATGTGTATCAGAAGATTTTTTGTTATTTCAACATTGCCTTAAACTTGGAAAAGCAAGCATTGTGTATGAAAGTCCTTATGGAACTCACTACAAAGAAAATACCAGACTTAACAGAAATTTTCATAAAGCATTAATTTTTGTATTAATTTTAGAGTGATACTCTAACCATGGTAGCAAATTGTGACTCTTATCAAATCAGAGTATTCTTCTATGTAGCTAAACCATTTTCCCTTTTCTGAACTTATCTGTAACCCTCTAATCAAGAGTCACAAAAAAATTTCCATCTTATTTCATATGGTAATAACCACAAAGTCCAGTTCAAAGAATTTTAAATAACCTTATGTTAGTACTATATTTGGGGGCACCACTAACATTAAAACTGCGTGATGCACTAAGTATATAAATTTCCTGGCCTTGCCCTAAATGGTTCAAAGTCTCCATGGAATCTCCAGGTGGTTTTGAAAAATCACTTGTTCTCTTGGACTACCTGATTCTTCACCAGTGACTTGTTCACCTGACTGCCACTGCAACCGTATTCCAGCATATGATCCCTAGTAGACATCAAGGGCATTTCCTATCTTTGCGCAGCTGCACTAGGCATCTCTGGTGACACTAAAGTTGAATACTTCGAAAAAGGTTTTCCTCTGAGACCTTTTATCTTTCTCATTATCACATCCAGCAACACATTCAGCTGCCACTAAAAGAGTTCTCCTCTCCCCAGTGAGAGACCTGGCAGCAGACTGAGACCTTCAGATTAAACATGCTACGTGACCAGACTGGAAGTCCCTACAGGCAGAGGTCCTGACTACTGATGGTGCCAAGAGATGGCTCAAGGTAGTTAACACTTCAAAAATAGACCATGGTTTCAAGGTGGAAGAGAACAAATGATACAGCTGTCACCCCATGCGTAATATTCAAATATGCCTCCTTTTAAAGCCCACTGGACAGAAGTACTGAATTCTAGAGAGGCTACCAAAGACAAAGTTGTAAGGTAGGTAGGTCAGCTTTGTCTCAAGCCAGTGCCTTCCTGCACAATCAGGTAACACTGCCGACTTTGGCAGCTGCTGCACATGTTGCCCTAGCCTAGATTTGCGTCTGACTTCTGCCTCCTACTTTCTTTGTCTTCTATGCCTTTCAGCTCTGGGCACCTGTCTTAGTTATTTTTCTCTCACTGCTGGAAGAAGATACACAGCACCCAAAGTTAGGGAAGGAGAGGTCTACATAGCCCACAGTGTGTGAACACTTCCGTCCATAATTAGCTGGCTCTAAGGCAGGCAGCATGGCACAAGGATAACCGTTGAAGGGCACAGAAGAAAACAAAAGTACCAAGAGTATAACATAGAAGACCAAGATGCTTTTCCTCCCTTATATTGTAAGCAGGCCACCCCCACCTAGGGCAAGTGTAGCACTCGCACCACCTCCATGCCTTCATCTTACACAGGATGAGAATGTTTGCAAAATGAGGACCCTGGCCCCTGCTGAAACACTTAAACATCTCAAGTTGTCACAATGAACAACATCCTGTAGCTGTAAGGGCATGTGTTCTGCACACCAGGATGTAGAAATGTGGAGTTACTTAAGCTTCCAGACTTCTCATATGGACACAATGTATCAACCATAGTACAATCTTTTCTTAAGGGCTCTGTTTTCTCTGAGTAGAATGTAGTAGGCACTGAAGTGTATAAATAAAGGGCCAGCTGAGATGGCTCCCTAACATCACATGCTGTGCCAGGCCCATCCCCAGGGCAGGCTAAGCCCATAACATAAATAAATAAATAAATAAATAAATAAATAAATAAATAAATAAAGTTTTTAAAAAATCTAATTAAAAATGAATAGCATGGGGTCTGGGAGATGGCTCAGTAGAATAATCGACTGCCTGAAGAGCACAGGGTCCTGAGTTCAATCCACAGTACTGCAAAAAAAAAAAAAAAAAGAAATTCATAAGTGCCATTTTCTATTATAGGAACTGTTGAACAGTGGGGCAACCAGAATTCCCCAGCACCAAGCTAATGCTTTCCCCAGACAGAGCTGCTAACATTCAGGGCAGACTAAGCTCTAATCTTGGCCACCACTTGACAGCCATTTGTGGTTGAACACTAATAAGATGGAGGGAAGGAAAGAAAATAAAGAGACGGGGTAAGGGGAGAGGAGGGAGGGAGGACAAAGAAAGATTGGCTCAGAAAAATCTCATGCAGCACCAATAGAAACAAAATTCAAGGGATATTGCGCTATCTAATTGACTATATGTCAGCAATGCTACCTACTGTAGGAAATATGTCAAGTTCATAACATTAATTTATAATTTACAGTAAAAAGATTAAGGATGCTGGGTAGAGAGGAACAGAAATACTGTCTTTTATTTAGGTGAACAAATAAATTAAATTATAAGGGCCTAATCCACCTAAACTTCAAAGGTTCGGGGTCAAAAATAATAAGATATATACTTTATTATGCTTGTAGACATAACCTTGACTCTGGTCATACTGAAAGAAGAGGCAGTGAGCCATGTTGCCAGAATATTCATAAAAGTAAATATTTATAAGCAGAACAGACAATAAATGTCTGAAAGCAATAACCTTTGGAACAGTCAAATGTGAAACATCCAACATCATTTGCTATTTGTTGTAGCTTTGACTTGTAAATAATAGTTCTTAAAATAAATTTCAATCTCCTAATGGCATCATATTTGAAATACAGGATAGAACCTCCGAATGACTTTGGGGCACTTCAATCTCAAACAACTAAGTTTGGGCTGCTATTAATTCTAAGATCCACTCTTGTGCTTCTTTCTAAAATTCTGAATTCAACTATTTCTCAGTTCTTCCCCAGATATTTATCACTCCACCCAGTTGAATCTACCTGTCACCAAGTGCTGCTCAGAGGCACATTTGCCAGCCCCAGTGATTGAGTGCAACCCAGCCCTCCATGTAAACTCATAATCAGCAAAACTTACCTGTGATAATGAGACTGCATCATGTTCTGAGATGAGAGTAGCAACTGGAGCACTCAGCACGACTAAAAGGCAAGAAAAGGATGTCTTTGCTAGACTGACTGTACTCCTCTCCCTCCTGTCTGCCCCATCTGTTGCCTCCTGGGCCAACAATGCAAGATTTTTCCAAAAAACACTTCTATCTACTGCACCACAGCAAAGGACCTTCTGATATCACCACAAATGTGAGCAAGGGAAGACAATTGTGTTCTAATCTGGATGCTAGCTATCATACCTTGGAGAAGTCATTTCTCCCTTAGTCTTTGCATGCTCACACTTGGTATTCTAAATTTATCATTGTAATACAATTAAAGAGATCAAGGTAACTGAAATTTATAAAGCTCTATCAAAGATATTCACATCAATTATTCTCTTAATCTTCCCAAGAAGTTACTACAGTGTTGAATTTACAGGTAAGGAATATTGGGTTCTGAGAAGTTATGTGATGGCTCAAATCCATAAAGCATATAACTGATACACAGAATTTTTAGCCAGATCATTTGGCTACATTGCTAAAGTCCATTCAAGCTTTAACAGCTTCATATTTATGAGATATAGTTCCATAAACATTTTTGTAAAGAACAAAGTTGGACAATATACACAAGAAGTACTGAGCAATGACTATTCGATGTGAGTATAAGTAGGAGTAAACCAAACATAAGAAGCGAGAACTGGTCTTTAAAGGATAGTTAAAGGAATATATGGGCTAAATTTAAAAGTAGGCGAGACATGACCACCTGTACTTGACTAGAGAAAGGATTATAGCTGTGTGGTAACTAAGATTCTATAAATCAGTCTGTTGCCACCTCCAACAGAAGAAGTGTATTCCCAAGTCTCTACTCAAATAAAAATATGAGTCCTATCTATTCTCACAAAAAAGATCATCACGTTTCCCAAGCTGTATTTACCTGACATTATATGCAGCTATGTCAATTCCATCCTTCTAGGCTATAGTGTGGACTTTAATTGGAAGGAATAATAAGGTCAGAGAAGTGGCCTGACTTTGCTGGTGACAGCAGGAATGGAGAGCAACTTTACAGTCAACGTAACTGAATGTCAGAGTTTAAGAAGGGGCAGGATACTGCCTGTATCAAATGGAAAAGTGACAGAGTTAGTCCCCAAGAAAATGAATATCCTATTGTGGGGGTCTCTAGTGAAAAGGCTGCTGAGTCATTACTTATCTAATGTTTAAACATGTAATTCAAGGCTATGTCATTTCTCCCCAGAACTACTATAATGACCTCCTAATTGATTTTCCTTCATGTCTTTATCTCTTTCCAATGTACACTACACACTACTACTGGAGGGCTCTAGTTCAAAGACAAATACCTCCAAACTGCTCTCTTGGTTAAAGAAGCTTTCCACAGTCCAGAGGATAAAGACATGGCAATCTTACAGGATACCCAAGTACTTCCTATGCCAGCTCCACTCCATTTTCAGATTCATCTCTCGAAATATACTATACTGCTTCATACTGCTAGAGCATGTTAAGATGTGCCTTTGTTTATGCTGCTTTGCTCACCTAATATTCTCTCTCCCACAACTACACAACACTCACAAGAATGTTGTGCAGATCACATTCATTTTCTCTTCATGGCTTTTCCTGACATCCTCAACATGACTTAATTTGGGCACACAACTAGGACCTCATTCTACCTCAATACCTATAGCACTTATTTAAATACATGTTTGCTCCCTTACAAGGTCTTTGTCCCTCAAGGACTGAGACTATGTGCACACTTTGATAAAAGCTTATTAGGGCTGGCCAGATAGCTCAGCAGATTAAGGCACCTGCTTAGGCAGATTTAGGTACCAGTGTTTGATCTCCAGTGTGCTGCACCAGCCCTACCCCCTGGGTGCACTGAGACTTTGATTGAAATTGGGAATTGTGGCACGTGACTATAATCCCAGAACTAGGGAGGCTGAAAGAAAGAGGATCACTATGAGTCTAATCTACATAGTGAGACCTTGTAGACCCTGTAATAAATACATAAAAAGAGAAAAAGCTCTTTGAATTAATGCATAGTCTAGTGATTAAGAAGATGAAGCAATACTAGCACAACTAAAATACAACACTACATATTCAAAGTGCATCTAACAGTAGAGTGCTTTAAAACATTGCTTGAATATTACCTGTTTGTGATAAAATTGTGAAGCAGGAGAGGCAAATAGATGGTATTATCCAGTAGAACTAGAACTCAAGTTTTCTACGTTGTTCAAAAATTGTCTCTTTGGAGGCTAACCAAATGCCATGAGGGAAAAAAATCGCATGTTAGCAGGTGTTGATTCTCTTTTGTGACCTTTTTCCTACCAAATGAACTTTTGCTATGCACTCAGTTAGCAGTCACCTCCATCTTCCAGGCTATTTCATGTTTAGACTCTTTGACGTTCAGCACAAAGTCAGGTCACTGGTCCTTGGCCCTGTCAACAGTCCTAGAGTACAATATCCCAGGATCCAGAAGGAACCTGGAATGCTAAAAGAGCCATTGCAAGCCTCATCAGAGAATCAAATACATAACTCTGAAAATATCCCCCATGATGTATGCATGTAGCCATGGTGTCTGACAAATTCAATTATATATGTCATACGTCATTCTCCACAGTGTTATTGAGAAAGACATAGTAGTATTGAATTTTAATTATTCAGCTCCTATTGATTCCACCATAATCTGGTGAGAATATCTTGCAAACTGACAGCCCTCTCAAGAGACAGCCACTATTATCTAATTATAAATCTCACAGTGTCATTTGTTAAAAGGCGAGGATTTGTCTTCCCCACAAAAAAGCACCAATTTTGCCAACACAATCCCATATACAAACCAAAACAATGTGCATAGATCTTAACTTAGTCTTAGCTATGAACAAAGTCACATTTGTGCCATTATTGCACACTCCTTCTCATCCCCCAAGTGCCTCAGTGTTCCCACACTGAGTGTGTGGACACTGTCCTCACAACTCACCACCAAGTTTATGGCCTAGTTTTCTATCAAACCCACTCATCCTTTACCATCCAACAATTAGTTTGATGCTAGTCCAAAAGAACTCTGTGATTTTGGCAATTGCCTGTTTTTTGGTAATCACCAATAGCTACAGTAGTTGCGTTCTCACAGGTGTCCCCAAAGCTTCAATAGAGAAGGACAGGAAATAGTAGGAGTTCAATCCTGGAAGATGGCTGGATAGCCATTGAAAGAAGATCTCAAGATGCAATTGTATGTACACCACAGCATTTCGTTTTTTAAAATTGTAATTTTATTTTATTTTGAAGAATAAAAACAAAAGCAGGAAAAACAAAAACAAAGACAGAAACAGGATAACATACAGCAATACATATGTTACAGATTTTCAAAACAAGAGTAGCTGATTAACAATGATTGATTTATTATCTATTATTATCAAATCTGATGCTCAGTATAACAGATTACACCACCACATTTCAAATGCACAGAGTAATCACTCAAGGTAGTCACCCTATTTTTTGGCTCCATTCTCTCCATCCTCATTCTCCATCAAGGCCGTATGCACACATGCACGCAAGCATGTGTCACTTTTTATGTATGTGCAAATTAAATGCATAGGTAGACTCAAAACCAAGAAGAAGTATTATTAGGAGACCGAATTGTAGGAATCTTTGAAAAACCTAAGATGACAAATGAAATTAAACAAAAGAATATCAGCCCAAGTCATGCACAGCTTTGATATCAGGAGCTGTTTTCACAAAAGTTAGTACAGAAAGGATACTCTGTACTTGAACACCATGAAATATCAGAAGGGACATGACTCAGAGAAACCAACAGGTTATCGAAAAGGTCACTGAAATGATTATAGCAGCCAAGCTCTGTGCATTTCCTTGCCCTTTCCCCACAGTAGGTCACGTAATAGCAATGAGGATGTGTGCCTTCAGGTGGACACAGTGCTTGGGTCACTGTAGTGTCAGTGTTCCTGGGGGCTGGCAACATCTGGGAGGAAGGGAGAATAGCCATGTCCTGATCATCAACTCTGAGTATAGCACACTTACCAATATATTAAAGATATCTCTACACACCTTCTGTTTTCACAGAAAACAGAACACAAAATTCAACAGGCACCACCTGGGGAATTGCATGCACAGCAAAAATTCATCAGGGAATTTAACGTACAAAGGTAATTTCAAAATCAAGAATGTCAAAATATTTGAGAAGTCATACACATGAAAAACTGATGGAGAGTAAAAATTTTACCAGGAAAAAATAGAGAAAAATACAGTGCAGAAAGAAGGAAATATATCTGCAAAGATATAGAGGCAAGAAAGAATAGGGAAAACTTCTAATACAAAGCCTATAATGCAAGAGAGAGATAAGCCTAGAGAGTAGATCAGGCCATACTGTGCAGGGTTTCGGAAGCCAAGTAAAATTATTTGGATTTATTTTGTAAGAAATAAAAATGGAGAAAATGATGGCTTATGTGGAGCAGAATGAAGTATTGACAGTTATGCTTTACAAAAGGTAAGTCAGATGGAAATGTGGAGAACAGATATAGCTGGAAAGAATAAAGCCACTTAGTGAGATTCTGCTACAAACTATAGCGGAAAGAATAAGGTCTAATTGAGGGCAATGCCAGTATGATATAAAAGCAGAGCAAAGGGGTAGGAGATGCTCAGCCATCTGAAATTTATTAGGTTTAGAGATTTAGGATTAGGGAGACAAAGGAGGCACAGGTGGTGGTTAAGTTCCATATCTTGTACCATTCCACAAATTAGGGATTGCAGAAGAACTGTATTTGTCATTGTTCTTTTTCTTTGTAAGTGAAGAGTTTATTTTAAAATAGTTTGAGTTTGAAATATGAATTCATGATAGCCAAGTGAAATTATCCTAGAAGCAGTTGGAAGTTCAAATCCCAATTGTACAAGAAAGGTCAAAACTAAAAGGTATAGATTTGAGCAGTCTTTTGTCAGAGTGCATTAGATCATCCACTAAACTGAATAAACAGAAAAATTAATGAAGTGACTGAAACAAAGATTTCAAATGAGCAACAGTTGTCTTAAGAACTAACTTGAGTAATTTTCAATAGAGCATTATGTGAAAAACTAATTTTTATTTTCTTTCTGCTAATCACAACTAAGCAAGTTAACAAATGATCATG